>PNEQ01070844.1:0-10875 GCA_003012365.1 Medauroidea extradentata
CTTAATGAGTAAAGTTTTATTTGTAAAACCATTTTTATATGGGACTTTTAATGATGACCTGCAACCCACTTGTACTTACCGACGGCCATGTTACGAATATAAATATGTATATAATTTATGTTACTTGCAATCAACTATGAGATACAACTAAACATGTCTTTACGCAGGACAATTTATATTTGATTGTTGCCTTCCTATACAGTAGGCCTACTACTCTAGAAACACGTGCGAATTGCACACACGCACACACACACACACACCAACACACACCTAAACACCTACACAACACACACACACACAACACACACAAAACACGCACACACAAAACACGCACACGTCAATGTTTGAGCGCAAAAAAAAAAGTGTTTTCGTCATACACATACAACAATTAGGCACTTACAATCTTTTCCCAATAGTGTAGCAATCTCGCTCCAGGCATTTTCTGTTCTTGTTTTGTCTTTATATTCACTTGAATGTATGTCGTACAAACACTGATGTTTCCTCACTTCCTCTATTAACTCCTCCATATCAACTTATCTTCTCTACGACGCTACTGACGTTTGGTGCACAACAGCAGAACGGAATATTGTTGCTGTGCGCATGCGCACCTCAATACGTAGCGCGAGTCGAGATGTAAAAATCGCTCGGCCGGCGAATTCGCTCGCATAGCGCCGCGCCGCGCAGCACAGCACAGCGTAGCATCGCGTGATGTGTGAACCTTTTCACCTAGCAACATGCCACGGGATTAAAAACATAGTATAGCTCGGCATAGTGCAGCGTAGCACAGCTTTATGTGTGAATCCACCTTTATAGTGCCTTGCATCGCACTGAAATAATATTTAAATAATAACTCAAAAACTAAAACTTTTTGGACCAATGTCTTATTGTCTTTAACAAATAACTTGAATTTCCTGGAAGACAGCAGCGAAGATTCTGTTGGTTTTCTATATCATACCACTAAATTTTGTATTATATTTGCATGTGATGTCAAACAAATCCTTTATCGTGCATATTTTTGTCACATTCAGATTAAACAATCGTACATTGTTGTAATTTATAAGAAAAATTGAAAACGTTTTGAAACGAACGACAGTTGGCGCAGTCACTCATGCTCGTTCTTTTGCCTGTAAATGTATGTTCTCTGTATTTAATGGCTACGTTAACATTTTACTTACAGTTATTTACATGGCAGAAATATTTCTTTACATAAGTAACTACGACATTCTTAACAGGAATCTGTGGTACAAACTGGTACGAACGTTGCCCCCCATCATTCAAAAAATAGGACCGTTATATTAATTAAACCATGCATTTATTGAACCAACAAACGCCATTAAATCTATGTCATGATGTCACTTGTTTAACTTATTTTAATTATTCTTATTTACGTATCTTGAGATAGTATTTGTAAGTAAGTTGGGTGCAAGAATAAAGGGGATTTACAACGGTCTGTCGTGTCCGCCCTTCATCCGTCCGTCCGCCAGTTTTTTGGCCCGTTCAGTCAGGCAGAAACGCTAGCGATATACAACAGCGCGTCATCTGTCCGTCGTTATTCCTTTAATCTGCAATGCTACCATTCTAAAACAGAAAATTACTGTGGGAGATATAAAATTCCCTTAAATATGTTATTTATTTTTACAGATTTTTACTCAATCTATAGCTTCTTATATGACAAACGCTGTTCTTCGCCACAAAGAAATTTAACGAGTATAAATATATCGCTAATTAAATTAATTATTGTGTAATGTGAGTAAGCACAATGAAAAAAATAATTTCGGTTGGTGTTTTATTTTTTCCCGAATGCCACAACAATCACTGTCGTAGTTTAAGACAGAATTTACTGCGTCATACAATAAATATTAAAAAAATGAACAGCCTTCTTATTATAATAAACAGTTAAAACGATTGTTGCCGTCTTTAGAAAGTTGTAATTTCACCCGTCCGTCCGTAAAAAGTTATGCTTGGCAGGCTTTCGATGGACGGACGGATTGAATTAGTCCAGACACATGATTGGCTGAAAGCCACGTGATCGACGCACGGTTGACGGACGGACGGGCGCGACGAATCGTTGTAAAACCCACTAAAGAAAATGAAGAAAAATCACAATCTTTACTTTAAATTACTGTTGTGCAGTTACGATAAGCTACCAGGACAAAAATTGTGTATACAATATAAACATTTTCTTAGCAGTAGGAACTGCGATTGCAGTTGAAAAACATAGCCTATGCTTGATAACTGTGCTTGCGTTTTCCTGGACGAACTAAAAATTTAACAATGTTACAGAAACATTTAATACATCGAGTATACCGTTAAAAATATAGTGTTGTGTTCACCAGTGATGTTATATCATTGTGTTATAAATTCTTTGAGGGACGAGTACTGTGTAAGAAGTTATTAGTGTGGGACATACATGCATAAATACATACGTGCATAATGCTGTCATACATACAGGATATAAATAAATAAGTAAATAAATAATTAAATAAATAAATAAATATATATATATATATATATATATATATATATATATATATATATATATATATATAGACGCGAAATCTAATAAGCTTATCTTTCCGCCAAGAAAGGTAGGCTAACAATCCTCCTATTGGATGGTTTCCTCTGTAGCGTCCAAAGCCCCTTCTATTAATTATCTATGCAAATCATTTTTCTAGTAGACTTTTCTCTGCCTTGTGACTTCAAGATTGGTGTCATCTCCTATCTGCTGAGAGGTTTCTACGGCGTTTATACCACTCTTATATTCTTTGCTGGAGGCAGCTAGCCATTGTGAGATGTAAACACAGTCCTAAATGTGACTACGTCTGTCCAGTCCCAGTATTAAGGTGCCCGCCTGGCCAGGTCATCTAGCCGTGCGCAGAGTTTCGACCGTTACCAGATTACTCGCAGGCTACTAAGTGCACTTGGGGAATTCATACTTAGGAATAGCATTTATCAAGTGCGTTACACATCTGTATATCCCTTTATTCAGAACCATCAGTCATTTTGACCCTGCCAGGAGCCGGGAAACTCTCTTCGGTTTTCATTTTAAGTATTTTCAGTGGAGCAAATACCAGCATTAAAAAAAATATTGCATCACCTCGGTTCCGAGATAAGTTGAACACTGGCGCTGAATGGCTATGTTACATCAACAACACAGTTCCTTTGATTGTTCATAGATGTAGGTAAACATGGCCAAAGATGTGAACTACCATACAGGAGCAGGGCGTACGACAGTCAATCAGTTCCAGTCATTACACCAGGTGATGCAATACTTTTATTATGTGTGTATATATATATATATATATATATATATATATATATATATATATATATATATATATATATATATATGCGTGTGTACGTTCTGAAAATAATGTTTAAAATGAAAACCGCTGAGAGTTTACATCCTTCTGGCAGTGTCACAGTGTGGGCGGGAGAAGGCCGGGTTTTAGAGTAGACCGGCTGCTCGACTAGCGAGGCAAGCCTGTCGCCTTCCAGCCCAGACAATGGATGACATGAGGTGAGATGATTGTGGAGCAGCGATAGACTGAGAAATGCGAGGGAAACAGAAGTTCCCCGACAAAAACCGCCGCCACGTTGCCCACGTGTGAAAAATCCGGGGATCGAACCCGGATTGCCTAGGTGGGGAGCGAGTAGTCTAGCCCTTCAACCACCTTAGCTTTTTTATGCGGAATGTGGATGTTAATATTTCTAGCAGTGGTTCCAGCAATGTCGGAGAGGTACGTTGTGCCATTGTTGCAGGCGCGAGGTTGGCAGAGTGCTGGGCAGTGGTGTGAGGGTTGGCAGCATTGTGTCGGCCTGCAATCATGTCATCATGCACTAGGCGACGCGACGACTCTCCACTTCCTCGACGTCTTCTGTGGCCAGGAACACAGCTTTTAGCGGTAACATCCAGATACCTCGCCTTCCACACCTGGAGAGGAAGACACAACCACTTCACCTGAGCGGGACCACCTCACAGCTACTGTGCGCGCACCACCTCTCACTAGGGATATAAAAGCAAGGAAAAATATTTTCTGGCAACTACAAAATGTTTTTTTGGGTATTTAGCCCGCAAAATTTATTTTTTGCTCACTACAAAATCATTTTGTTGGCACCATTAAAAATATTGTGGCCACCACATAATTATTTTGGGGTTACTAGAAAATAATTTTGCATGGAAAACTTCCTAGAAAATTTCAATTCAGAGTGGTTCGCGATAAAGTAACCACTTTTGAAGACTTTCTAGTCGAGAATAATTAACAATGTTTTAAAAAAAAATTATTCATTGTAATTTGAGATGTTAACTTCCAATTCTGTTACCATCTGCAGACATTCATTATTACATAGATTGCTTTACTTGTATTAACAAGTGACAAGAAAATACAAACTATCTGAAAAGAAAAAAAATGTATCATATTGGTTTCAAAAGTACTAATTTTATCCCGAACCGCTTACACGTGTCTTTCGTCCTCAAATATAAATAGTACATTTAGATTGACAGCACGTAAACTATGTTTCGTATAACCTCAGTACAATTTGACATCTACTTTGTGCAATAATTTGTTTATATTTTGTAGATTGTGTCACAATGGAATACATTTTAGTTCTGAAATTAATCTGAGTGCTGATTTCACCATTTGTACTGAGGATTTTGTCTTGCATTGTGCTACATCGCACAAAATATTAACAGTTGCTACCCTTAAGTATCCTTCTAGATTTACTGAAGTTGTAATAAACAGTGTACGCTAACCGTAGTAACGTCGTTAAGTTGTGAGTGTTAACTACGGTGTAAGTGTGGAGTACACGACATTTAGGATAATATAAGCATACACGCCAAGGACTCTGAGCTGGTGAGTGTGAGTGTATACTAGCAACATTGCAGGATGATCTCACTGAGATTCCCGACTGACACAAGTTTTATTTAAAGGTGTTATACGCGACTTGATTATTTTAACATTGATACTATACGTGTTTTGTAGTTTATAATACATCTAAACTTCTTCTACTATTAACGAAAAAGTGTAATATTCAAATACAATAAAAATTGAATTTAGAGAAAATTAAATTCTGCATTTTCTCATTTAAAAAGTATTGCACTGCGGAAATATAATAAACCTGAGTTTAAATTGTATTTAAATTAAAAAAAACTTATAAATAAATGTTAAGTATATTTACTGTGTGGTTTACAATTAAGTTAATTTTAAATATTTAGATAGGCCTAGTATTTGAATCACAAATGTAGTATGGTAAACTCTTTAGATATAAATGAGAGATTATGGGAATTCAAGAGATATTAAATAATTGCATAAATGTATAGTTCAAAGAGACGCGTTACAGTAAATTTGAATGGTGTTACGCAGAAGGCGTAAACGTAAAGGACGGACATAAAACAAGCTCCTGAAATATTATACATTAAAACTTCAGTAGCTAAGCAACGAAACTCAAGCAGATATAGGTTATTTGAAAAGTAGATGTATTAATTAACAAAATAACAAATTACATTTAAGTAACAATTGTTTGTGTTCTACTTTATGCAATGTGGGATGATCTCTTTCTGCATAATGACATACATTTGTACAAAGCAATGTTTATGCCTGAATTACTGAAGTTTGTAGATAACCGTCCCAATGCCTCATTTACCGTTATGTTTTAACGGGCGGCTCTGAGAGCGTTGTTTGTTGAAATCGTCGCCTAGATAGGGTTGCAGGCGGCAGGACGAGGAGGGAGGGAGGGGTGGCCGGCTCGGACGAATAGTGTGACGGCGCGCAAGCAGATATCTGTACGTTGTTGCCACATAAGCACGCGCAGAGAACGAAGCAAGGACACCTGCAGCTGCAGTCTTTACGGACGGACCTTACCCCACTTGCGGAGCTGACGAAACCAATCGCGCACCCGATTGTTCCACAAAGTATTTGCGAAAAATTCATGAAATATCTACCACTTGGCCTACAGATTATGGAGATTCTTACAAAATTGTTAAATGTTTTACATATTCGTTGATTTACTTGTTAAAAATTGTGACCTAAAGGCTTTTCTTATTATTTTACTCGAAAAGCTACTGAAAATGGTCCGCTAAAAATATGCTGATATCTCGAGTTTCGACAACATTGTATACTTACCTCTTGAACCTGAATAAATATGAAAATTTAATATTCTACAAACGAAACTTTTCTGAGAGTAATATTCATGGACCTTAGATATTTTGCATAATATTTTAATACTGTTTCATGAACAGGTTATTAAGCCACGAATGAGCTTATTACTTAAATGCACAAATGTAGCAAGGTACTCGCAAGTCATGCAGCATAGGTACCATGACAAAAACAGGTGGTAAGAACGAAAAAAAAACAGACAATGGTTTCTAGTCTGCCTTCCTGAGGAAAAATTGGCTTATAAGATTACCTTACTGTCTGTGTGTCTGTTTTTGTGGCTGGGTATGGGTCCCTCCCCCCCCCCCAAATATATTTTGAACACATGCACCGATTTCAGCCAAACTCTATAAAATAATAGGACCTGACTTTTATACTTTTCAAAAACGCTTTGCACTGTCTTTCAAAATATTGGCCATTTGAATTGTTTGTGTGATACGGTATATCACTGTAACTATTCAGTGAATTCTTACCAAATTTGGTATGCTCAACGAACATGTAATGTGCATTAGGTTTTGATACTTTTTGGTCACAGGTCTGCCATTTTGAAAGCTAATACCATCTAATTCACTAAATAGTTTATGCTATATTTCAGAAAACTTTTAAACTAATATTATAAAATTTTGTAGTGTGGTAGTGTTATGACAATTAGTCTTATACACATGTTAATTAAGAAGATTAGTCGTTGACTTTCTAAATGGTAGCCATACCAAACACACACATATTAGAAACAAAATATGCATAAAATACATGTACCATGTACACAGAAAACAGTGTCAATCGAGCTTGGCAATCGTTAGACAAATGAATGTTTCGAATAAAATCGTACACATGCGCAAACCCATGCAGACCTAGTAATGCAATAATTACAATTATCGTACACTTTTCTTGCAAGCTCAGCAAATTTCAGAAGTAGGTTAAATATATACAAAGAACTTATTTTAAATAGATTTCCTTATAATATTCAGTAACGTAACGTAAAGAAAATGCGCTAACTGTCAATGTGGAAGTCATTCCACTTTTTTTTCTTTTCTTAGAAGCCTTGCTGCATATAAAAACGGCAGTAAAGAAATCAAACGTCGGATTCTCTTGAAATAAGCACACAGAAATACAGAATCGTTTAAAATGAGACACCTCCAGTTATTCCAGTTAAATTATAAAAATGCACAAATCCATACAGGACTACTAATGCAATAATGACTGTACTTGCAATTCCACAAAATTTCAGAAGTATAATGACAAAATATACACAAAACAACTAAATGTAAACATGTTTCCTTATTATATTTAGTGATAAGTATAATTAACATGATGCACACTGTCTATATGTGGAACTCACTCTGCTTCTTCATTTTTAAGATACCGGTAAGCTGACTTCTGTACTACAGTTATGAATACAGATTCACGAATTGTATTCCGAACTGGGGAAATAAGTCCTAGGTTCTGCGATTTCGGCCAACATGCAATACATATTAAATCGCTTCAACTTTTAGAATCATTTCCTGTCTTCAAAATGTTTCAGTCCTTATTATTTTTTCTGTATGAAGACTTTCCAGTTTATCTGCCATCACTATAAAGTAGTAGAATTCGTGCTCAGTTATGTACAGTGCTCCTTGCATTTGATAAAAGCATTGGTGCGTCTTTTTAAAGTGTTAATGTATTGACGGATGTCATCACCAAAAAGAAGTTATTTTTCTGTCTAGCATTTTTCATTAGGCCTAGTGACTTAGCAGAAGGAGCACAATTCACCTCAACCAGAGCATTTTCCTCTGTAAAGAAACCTTCTAGACTTACACCAAAATGACCACGTACGAAATTCACAAATATGTCACACCTGTCGACATTCAAAACTATGTCTGCGTCGAAGCTCTTAATAACGATGTATTTATTATGGATGCTATACTCCAGAGCAAATGTTGCAATATTAGGTTTGTACAGAAGTCGCTTTCGACAAAACTAACAACAACGCCTGGAATCTTCCCGCTGACAAACCTCTCATTAATTACTTTATGTTAAACGACCTTGTCGTTTATCATGCCATTTTTCACTTTCTCTTTGTGCAACTGTCTGCACAGCAGTTCGGTCTCATTCTTTTACAGTAACTTGAAAAGATTCGACAAAAAGCTTGCAATTTTGCTGTATGGCCTCGGTATCTTCAGGTTCCAATACATTTCGTCCATAGTCTTCATCTGGAGGAGCTAACACTTTTATTATGTATTTTCATTTGTTTCTTGCTTGGGCAGTCAAGTCTAGACGCCATTTGACTGCTTCACGGGGCTGTATTTTACGCTTGATCAGCATCTTGTGAGTCTGTCCTGAACTCCGACCAGTCAGGGTCTTGAATGGGCTGAGTACTCGCGAATGACCACGCAAGAGTTGTAATCCAACGACGTTAACAACTTCTTTGAAATGATTCCTGTTGCGAAAAAAATTTATACTATTTCCAGCATTAAATCTGATCAGGAGACTCATATAAAACTCAGCTGCATACGTAGTTTTATTTGAAATGAGTCGTGGAGCTTTTTCTACGAGACAATCAGCAAAACCTTCATACACTAATTAGTGAATGGAGACGCTTCTAAGATTATGTCCTATTCCATTGCAGTTGATAGTTTATTAGAATCCTATTTTTGTAACATGTGTATGGCCTTATACTAGAGTCAGTTGAGTCATTACTGTCACAAATACAGTAGTATTATTCCTAGCTTCAAGAAACAATAATTTACCTGCCTTCTCTCCGATTATCACGGCGTGAAACAAAGAAAGTTTAAAAGCCTTTAAATTTATAAATAGAAACTACTTTCATAACGACTCAAAAGTATGTATTAAATTCAACAAAAAAATAAAATTTTGGAGTCAAATAAAATTCAGACTTCATAAATATAAGAGAAAGGAAATTATGTATTAAATAAATAAATAAATTGTGTATAAACTTAATTCTTGTCTGGTCGGCAACCTGCAAACGAAGCACAACCTGTGCCTGCATGTTATGCTGTTGAAGTAGTCTGCAGTCTGTAACACAGTAAGTCGTCATACTTGCACAATCAAGTGATAGTGATTTTCGTGGCTGAATCACACTAACGTACCATTCAGTCAGAAAAAAAACTAGCAGTTGAGTTGTTTGTGGAAGTATAAGACGAAAATTCTTTGGTTTAGTTCACAAATGTTGCCGTTAAAGGGTATGGAAAGGTACAATGTCAAGCGGACGACTGGAATACTAAATAGTCAATAAATTCTGAACTACTCATCAAAATTCGATGAGATATATTTCCGAGTAAATATTTTATCAGCGGACGTTTATTTATATAGCACTATGTGGTGGTATGCTTTACTTTCTAATAATAAATTAAAAACGGGGTTTTAAAATAATAAGGGCTTGAAACTACAAAATCTACAAAAATGGAAAACTTAAATTTTCATACTTTTTAATATGATAATATCAGGGCCTCTGTAATAACCGAATTTAAAAAATGCTCAAGTTTTGATTTTAAAATAATTTTACTATCCGAAAATCTCTGCGCAAGAGGTTTACTGATGTTAAAATTATTTTCGCTTGAAAACGCGAGTATTTTTTAAATTCGGTTGTTATAGAGGCCTAGATATTATATTAAAAATTATAAAAATTACAGTTATCCATTTTGTAGATTTTGTGGTTTCAAGCTCTTATTTCTATTTTTTGTGGGTGCTCAAATTCAAGCACGCGGTGTTAAATTATTGCCAAAATTAATATTTTCGATTTATTTCATTACGCACATTGGTCATGGTGTAGTCAGCCACATTAGAGTTGTTTTTATATGCAAAAAAATGCATAGTAATCAATGGGAATGATATAAATAGCTGAAATTGCCCTTACGGATTCAAGTGAAAAGAGAAAAATTATTTACATGCGACTCACACAGGGAAATTCTTATATAGGTTTTAAACATTGTCAGATATTTTTATTCTGCAAGTGACTGGAGAAATGGTACACAACTGAATGTTAGTTAGTTTTGTCTGTGTGACTATAATTGTTATTCCAGCCATTGGGCAAGGCAGTACGCAGTGTTTGACAACATGTTCCTGTTCGTTGATTGTACGTAAGTTAACTTACCACAGCAGAAGCAGCACTTTAATTGTGTTCGTAACTGAGTCTGCCTCATCCACCATCCACTAGAGAGATAAATGGGACGCCGTATGTATCAACATTTCCTTTTTCTATCGCTTTGCGTGATTCCTCAACACCAGTTTCAGATATTGACGTATGAGGTGTTGCAGCCACACCTGTAAACATAACAAACTTTTTAAAATTATGTATTATAGTTAGAGCCCACGATTTTTGGTGAAAAGAATTCTGCAACAATTAGTTTCAATGCCTTATGTGCACATATGCAGCTCTGCTTCGTGGTCAGCGATTGACTGTTTTAAATTTTCAGCGTCTTGGGGTTTTACCCGCAAATCACAGACGTGTGGTGTCGCAGTAACCTTGTCCCTGCTGGCACTAGTCAAATGAGCCACGCCTACATTCTGCCAATAATCAAGAAGCAGAGCTGCATTTGTGCACACAAGCTATTGAAACAAATTGTTGCAGAATTCTTTTCACCAAAAATCGTGGCCTCTAATTATAGTATTTAGGTCTCGTATAGTATCAACACGTGTTGTAATACAAACCTTCTCAATTGCTGCTTCATTTTTATGTAAGTGTTGACTGTTGTTGCTCATTGCTGGAACATCTAATATCGCAAGT
>PNEQ01070844.1:10975-24800 GCA_003012365.1 Medauroidea extradentata
TCTTCATTATGTATTTTGTATTCATGGTGACAGGCAGAACATTCGAAAATCCACTGACAGTGAAGACCGTTTTCCACCTCTTTATTTAACTCCAATTCTCCAAATGTATGAATATTTTAATGAATGATCGTGTTCCATTGTAAGGAGCTTGGGGAAAACGTAACTAGGTTTGAAAATTCTGTTCCCGCACAATTAGGTCCATACGATGATGTCCAAGATTATAGATATTTAGTTATAAGTAGGGACCCCTGATTTCCGCAAAAAGGATTTCGCCCCACTTTGTTTCAGTGACTTACGTGTACATCTGCAGTTCTACTCAGCGTGTTTTTGTGAAGTGATATCTCTCATTTGACTTTGCCAATCACAATAACGTTACTACAACATCACAAGTCTGTGATTTGCCAGTAAAACCCCAACATACGTCACAGCTAAGACGTCCAATCACATGTTATGAAGCAGAGCTGCAGATGAGTCACTGAAACAAAGTGCGGCAAAATTCTTTTCGCAAAAATTAGAGGTCCCTAGTTATAACAAGAAGTGGCTATACAATTTCCGTCGTTAAACGCACAATTGAATACCGACATTAAGAATTATAACTATTAACCATTTAATGACTGTCCATGGTTTATTGAACACTATTTAAAGCATCGCTTATGTTCTAGTTGTAAACAGGCCTATAGTACATATCCTTAGCCTACATGTAAAATTAACATTGCCATAGTTAGTTGTATTTATGCTCTACTCAAGCGAATTTTTAAGATAAGAAAATTAGGAAATCTAATATTTTATTAATTCACTCATTCTTACACTACTTATCATTAAAAAAAAACTAAACCAAGTGATAATATCAGAATCCACAAACGTGCTCTGTCAACCGTGAACAGCCTGCATACAAACCAGAACGAAATAGTGACTACAAAAATAACAGTTATTCCTTATTTTTCTACTTTATATTTCCTTAAATGGTAAGTAGTGTTTGTTTGGTACAGTGATGTAGAACAAATATACGTGTCAACTTTTGTGATAGACATTTATTTGAAAGCTATTTAACAACTCCGAGCATCAATTACGAATAACTACGCAGATATTTTTAATGACTTAATACCAGGAAAGAGGGACAGAGATGCTGTGTTTGATGCCATGGAACAACCACTTTAGTTTTTTAAAATGTTTCTCACTATACGGTCGCCGATACTGGTCTGCCGGTCAAAAAAGTTAGCAAATTATTTGAGACATGTTGCGCATTCGCAAATCACAACACACGTAAGAGACACCGTGGTCACAAACTGCCAGCTCGTTTTAGCTCGACAGTAACAATGAAAGCCACCACGGTAACCCTAGATATTGTAACAAATTATTTTTGAACATCTATGGGGGGAAAAAGTAATCATTTTCAAGGTCACAAATAAATTATTTGGTGTAACAAAAAAAAAAGTAACACGCTTAAAAAAAAACATGAAGTTGTGTTTTTAAACTTCCTTTCCTTTGGGTCTGCCTTTTCGCATTAGTAAAAAATATTTGTATTTCAGGTGAGACATATAAATGTAATAGGCCCTATGTCAAATATTTTTTAATGATACATACATCTTATAGAATACATTTTGCAAAGTTCACAGTGTTAGTTAATATTGACTTCGTGTCTAGAAAGAATTTTCTACAATTTATGTACAAAAATAGTGTAAATATAACAATGAAATAATAAACTTGTCTTATTTATCCAGTAAATGGCCATGGAGTTCATTTGAATAATTTCTCAATCGATGAAAGTAATTCAAAGTTCAGTTATGGCATATCAGATAATCACTCGAGCTAAATGACAGCCAAGAGTCTTTTATACGTGCGCCTTTTTCTTCTTATACCTAGCGGAAAAATATACAGCGTTGGATGAATATATATCCAACTGGTAGAGTCTTATAAAGGTATTTTAAAACATTCCCTTAGTGAAAATTAGACGTAAGGAATGAAACTGTCTTGAGTATGAAACCTACGTCACTCTTCCGACAATTCGAAGTATCATAAGAATTACGGCTAACATAGTACAAAATCTCACCCATGAAATATAGCTTGTTATGGATACATTTATTATCTGCATTTACTTTATGAATGCATTTGTTGTCTTACACAAAACCAATAACACTCGTTCGGTGCATCAACACACTACTCATTTCAGATATAGACTCTACAGTTCTGCGTGGTTAGACCATTGAGTAAAGACAGGGTTTACTCAATGGTTAGGCCTAATGTATCTCATATGTATAGTAAAACCCACAATCGTTACACGCTTATCTACCTGAAGACATGATGACATTCTGTCACGATGTATAAATACAAACGTAAATACATGCTGCATGCCTGGCAAATTTAGCTACCTCCCCGCTTCCCTCTGGATGCGCGCGCAACACCCAGTACACGACCCATTACTCCGCTAATTTTTCATTTACGCAAAGACCTCTCACGCTTGTCCTAGATGAGATACAGTTACGCTACCACTGACTTATTTATGTGTTTAATCGTAACGGAATTCGCTATGTATTATTCAACCCAATAAACTACATAGCCTGAAACGTGCAGCGATTTTAATATTTAAACTATCGATTTAATACGTTTTTATAACGAAAATAGTTTTTTCGTCTTGTAGCGAGTTAGTCGTTTTCAAAATCTGTATTACAATTCTTGTTTGAAAGTTAAATCATGAAAACTGAATGCGTAAAGCGACTTTCAATTTTACATTGAAATCCCTATCTCTCCCACACTGAACATATGGCTCGAGCCGGCCCTTAATGTCTCATTGCATTCATCGAACTTCCTTTCAATGTTAATAACACACCTATGTAATATACCCTGAAAATGCAGACTTAAATTCAGGCAAACAACCTCAACATTTGGGCTTTATCCGACACACTGATTTAAACAATTTTTAAAATGTGGAAAGAATAATCTAATGTTTAATGAAATATTATAACGTAACATTTGACTTTATAGACGAGATAATTCGAAGTATCTAAAAGTTAAGAAACGTATATACATTTGTACTTGTATTAACTGTAGCAAATGTGGCTATCTGGCCTACGTCATAAATTCTCATTCTCTGTCATTAATGAATACCAATACAGATAGCTGCACCTCTATAGTAGTCTTTATATATATATATATATATATATATATATATATATATATATATATATGTGTGTGTGTGTGTGTGTGTGTGTGTGTGTGTGTTAAGGCGTAAATAAGCACTGGATAAAAATTCTACAAAGGGGTAAAAATGAGCCTTAAATTATTATACTTTTGGAACATTTTACACTTCACTTGAAATAGTTTTAATTCATTAGAGACACATTTCACTAACTGTGTTCCTTGTCATAAATACGAGCTCGTTGAGAATTCTTGTTAAATATACGTTCATGCGCACGCTGATGGCTGGAGTATGACAGTTCTAGCCAGTTTACGTCAACAAGAGTGAATATAGGAAACTTTTCGTAACAACTAGAATGTTAGTCACTTGGTATGGTCTCTGTAGCAATATGTTCCTCTGTGCAATCATTGTTTGCTTGTATAAACATGCACGTAAATAAATGTTCTGGGCACATAGTTTCTTCCCATGAAACTTATAAGTCTATTATCCGTAGGCGCCACTTTTTGCTCAATTTCTATCGTACGCCATTAGAGAGAGAAAACAGTGGAAATGGCTAAAACAGTGTATTTAGGGCATTGGCGCTCGGTCTCCTGAAGACATAGGAGACAAATACATCCTGTCGTCGGTAGATCAATCATTTGGTTTTTGACACATTCAGTAATAACACACTGGTACATATCTAATTAGCGTACTATCGATTTAGAACGACCGCGACTGACAGCTGGCTGTACGGCCAACATTCGTTCACGTCTTTTCTCGTCGCCTCTATGCACAAAGCCGCACAACGCCGCGTAGAGGGAGTTCAGAATACAGTGAGTACTCATAAAAACCTTGCTAAAGTTATATTTTCAGCCAATTCGTATCTTTCCGCGTGTAACGGCTAACGGCGGGAATATTCTAACCTCTCTGGACACGTCACTTGATATTTGCGCGTGTAAGATAAGTTGTGCAATCAGCAGGAATCTACACAGTTTGATATTAAACAAGTTCATTAAGTATATAAAACACAATTTTGTCGATTTGTGTTGCTTTTGTTTCAGTATTGTTGTATTTAAATAAGAAAATTCATGGAACTATATTACGTAATTTCGCTGCCAACCATACAGATAGTAAGGTAACTAGAGTCAATGTTGAATTATATGCGGTAACGGCTAGTGACTCCACGTAAGATATCTTCAGTCGGTTCACACTTACATGTACAATTAGATTGTTGTCGGTATAACCTCATTATAAAGCCCAGTAATATCGGCCATATTTCTTGAACACGCATGTGAGAATGAAAGTTGTACAAGAAATGTAACACTAGCGAAAGTTCCAGCTAGCATTCTACCAGGTTAATTGCTTAGTTCACCCGGACAACTTTCTTGTCCAAGAAGGCCTACACCATTAGCACGATAAATGCCAATTTCAAAGCTGTATTTGGGGAACTGGAGATAATTTGAGAAATATTTATTGAATCTGCGCCGAATGTAAATGATAACACGTGACAATGGAAATATTATCTGTGACAGATAATATTCTAGGTGAATCGACGTATTGCACGATTCGGCAAAATTTTTCATTCGATTCTTTGTCCATTTAGACATTATTTATTTTAAAATTTGTCGTTTTTGCAAGATATTTCGTCCAAAAACAGTTACCCTTGCGTAAAAAATTATTGCTTACAATTGAATTTACAAGAAATATTACGTAAAATAAAACTGTCTCTGTTTCTCAGTAAACAGTATACAAGTCCTTGCATGACAGCCACTGGTATGCTCGGTGGTCATTCATACGATACAAGTTCGCTACAAGTCAAAGTGAACAAGAATGTGTTCGTCTTCTAGTAGAAGACATATGCCCGTGTGTACTGGGCTCTAGGCAGTCAGAGGATCTTCCTTTGCTTGTGAGTTATCATGAAACAACAACACGATCTTTGATAGGTCTGTACAATGGGAGTGCAAGACTCGGTGTACTTTTCTGGACGTGATCCATTGCGATGCAGATGTATGTCAATTAAATAGGAATACATACAAAGGAAAACATAAAATCAGAATAACTGTTAACCAATGTGATACATAAGAAACATAAAAATCCATAAATGGAAACGTGTCAGATGAAAACAAGGAAAGAAAAAAAATAAAATCCATCGTTTCGTCGTGTATTTGTGGTTCATATATGTTATATCTGTTCGTCCTGTTGCCAAAGCCGGTCTGGAACCTGCGTGTTTGTCTTGGTGGTGCCTGGGTATTTTTTTTTTTTTTTTTTTTTATATTTCTGACTAGCATGTCCTTATTTTTATTTGACCCGTTTTAATTACATAATTTTATGTTGTGTTTGCATCCTTTTGACTAAATCGTACTCTGTTTTTATGTTTTCCTATTATCTGTAGCTCTCTTTGACAGATATCTGCATTGCAGTGGAATGTGTCGAAAAAAAAACTACATCCAGTCATCATGAAACAATGTTGTTTTGTAATTATGAATTTTTATTTTATCACAGGTTCACATATGTCCCATATATTCACTTGGTCAGTTATTTTAGGCAACTAAGACTTTCCAGCTTAGTGATTGGACGCTACCGCAAATCCTCTCACGCATCCTTCAATTTTTTTTCAAGAAATCTCCTCTTTCAAGCAATATCTCTTTTTTTCCTTCTGTTCCGACTTATCGCAAATTGACAGCCTGGGGAGTTGAGATTTTCTTTGCTTTTTTATCTCCTTCTTACGAACGCTGTTCTCTTCCTCGAAATCTGGTGTAAATGAAGAAACGCTGTTCACAATTTAGTCCCTTCACTCACACTTTGTTCCCTGCCCCCCCCCCCCTCACCCAGAGAACCCTAGAGAAGCACATGGCCGTGTCTACCAGCTGTTTACTTCCCCCTCCCCCCCAGTGCTTCAAGAAGAGGTCTCTCCAGAGGCACAGTTATTGCCGACAAGACACTCCGTCAAATGAATTGTCATCATGTCACGCTCCTCATTACGACTGGACATTTTTTTAACGGCGTTTTACCAGTGCTTCTACGCCTACACTGTATCCACTCGAACTGTCTTATACCATAGAGTCGCGCCTGTATAGACGTGTATTTGCAAAGACCTGGCCTGCACGCCAGTTTATACACTGTAAAACTTGAATCTGTAATAAGTCAATCACTTCGCTGAAATTACAGACGTTCCAGTCAAAAATAAACAGCTGAAGTTAATGAAACAGTGCTGGTTGTATTAATGACAATAAATGCTACTTATTTTAATGTGATTTACGCCTATTTCCAGTGAATTTCACCTGCTTGTTAACTGATTTTCAGTGAATTCTACAGGTTCGGATTGACAAATGGAATTTCAGTGATATACATTTCACTGGTTGTAACCACCGATTCAGATATAGAGTGTACCATACAAAGTGTTGTAAAATTTATTGTGAATGTCTTGGAGGAGCAATACTAGCACCTAGAGGATAATATATATATATATGGACATAAGTCGTAAAATGTAATATTTCTGCAATAGAGCTCATAGTACATGATGTGTAGTGTATAGCGTGAGAACGGGATCAAGTTAGTGACGAATGCCATTAAATATATTATTGGCCACTACATACTAGACAAGTCGCATCTAATTGGACGGCAGGCATTGTCTTATGTAACATGCCACAGCGACATGAGCCATTCTGTAAGTCATGCGTAGGGCCCGGTAATTTTCGCGAAAAGATTTTTGCCCCACTTTGTTTCAATGCCTTACGTGCACACCTGCAGCTCAACTTCATGATTATTGGCAGAGTGTTTTTGTGCAGAGTCGTTATTCATTTGACTGTGCCAATCGGTACACGGACAACTGCGACACGTGGCGTCTGTGATTTGCGAGTTTGATTACATGACGTTGTATGTTACGGCATCCAATTGCTGACCACAAAGCAGAGTTGCAGCAACGTACGTAAGACACTGAAACAAAGTGATGCAAAAATCTTTTCGCGAAAATTACCGGTCCCTAGTCATGCGATGTGAGTCATGATACACGTAGTACAGTAATGGCGCGTTTTCGGACCTATGTTTAAATCTTCCTCGCAGCATTTTGTGAACTTGCTAGAAGTGACGGGTGTTCAGATTTGCCTTTCAATAATAAAGTTCCGAATTAAAAAAAAAACCTTAGAGACTGTGTTCTATGTCGGTAGTTAGATCAAAGTGCATTAATTTTACCTTCATCTCCATGTTATTGAAAGTATGTTTTAATAGCAAGACTATTATTCACCAGTTATTCATGAAAACAGTTTAGAAATGCCACGTATTCTTACGCTACAATCACTCTTAATCTTTCCTTAAAAGTTGTTACTTCGTACTAAAGCAGGTGCAAATATGATTTACTGAAATTAATTTTTTCTTTAAATAGCTTTAACACATGACATATTCCTTATTACAATTTACTATTATTTTTGGCTGTATTTACAATGTTGTTAATATAATTGGTACGTTTTCATAAAATAAATTACTACACTGTTATTTTTTCTCTGTAGTAATGTACAACTTTAAAATATAAAGTAAACATGTAATACAATATAAACAAAAAAATACAGTAATTAATCAAGCATTTAACCATAAAGCCGGCAGAAATTTGATTCTGACATTTAGCGGCGCGCAAACTTGACGTATGTGAATAAACTGTAAAAGTGTCGTGGTTGGTGCATAAACTAGATACCAGGCTATGTGTGTCCCTGATATTGCATATATGGAAAACATGACGGACGTTGCCATTCGACGGTTTTTATCTCGGTGTACTCCAACTTCTCAATCATTCGCGTTTCGTCGCTTCTCCATAGTAGAGTTTAAGGTCACACTCTCTGATTTCTACTTTTATAGCGATATTTATTGATTAAAGCTGAGAGCAGATATGACAAATCTGTTTGCAGTTTTGTTTAAATTGGTTTTTTCCGTGATTATAATTTTTCAAAACAATAATCTATAAACTTGCAACAAAAGTCAACCAGAATTTAGTTAATTACATAATTAGCTGAAGTCATAGTACTTACTACATTGAAAAATCACCTAACATGGAGAAGACGAATTTTAACAAAACTGCCAAACATATATTTGATATCTGCTCTGGTCTAGGCGTAAAAAATTAATATTGCTAAGAAGGTAAAAACAAGACAGCATGTCCTTAATACGAAATATTTCGGCGCTCGGGAGATATTTAGAAGCCCGGTCTGTCTGCTCTCACGGTGTAATGCCGTATCACGTGTATCTTATACGCAGGATGAGGATGTATGCTAGCCTGATGTTAGTACAATATGGAAAACAAATAACTAACGAATCCTGTATGAAACATTGGCTCTAAAGCGATTGATGTGGCTGGTAGATGCTTCAAAGGTGGAGATTTAAAACGTCAAAATGCACGATAAAATGCCATAATGTAACGTAATATCATATCAGGTAAACTATGTAACGACGAGTAATCACAGAAGATAACGTGTTAGAAAGAAGACCTTTTATACATGAAATGAGGGTTGGTTACCCCATACTGCTTGGAGAGAAGAAAGAAAACCGTGTGTTTAAGATCGCTTTACGTGGTCCATAGGTGAATATGGAATATACATTAAGTGCCGCACGGCAAATTCCTTATGCACATTTTGACAAATGACACAGGAAATTGTACCTTTACACTTTGCAGGTATCGGAAATAAAGACAAATTAGTTGATTAACTTCTATTTTATTTTTAAATAGTTAAAAACTGTTGAGTACAACATGTAATATTTTCGGTGGCATTTTTACAACATGTGCGTTTCTAAAAGGTTAAATTATCCGTGCGGGTACTATGGTTGCTGAGACAACGGCAATATGGGCAGATAGACGAGATTCAAGAATACATTGGCTAGTGTCATTATAGAATAAATAGTAACAGAAGCGATAAGGTAAAATTATTCATTTGTGTTAACATACCAGCCCTCGGGGTGTACAGAAAAGTAAACAACGTCAAGTGGATTCCAGTCATTGGTTTACAACCACTTGTGGTGCATGAGACACTGTAATCAGTTTGTATATTAATTGTTTAGAAATGGCAAACATAACGATTCGAGACTCACCATCAGATAATATAATACTATTTTAGGAGCGATACAAGAAAGTTTTTGATTATTGTTATTGTACTAACTCTCGGGGCGTAAAGTAAAGCAAACAAAGCCATATGAAATTTGAAACATTGGTTTAAATAATCGCTTATATTGAAAGGAATACTATAATTTGTTAGTATATGAATTTTTTTTTTTTTCATAAAAGATAAAAGTGAAGTTACGCGTCATTTTCCTCGCAGGTTATCAAGTAGGTCCTACTAAACTTGAGTGTAACCAAACATCAACTAACTCCGATACCATGACATTCCAAAAAGAAAACGAATGTGATAGAACCACGTCATGTCACTGCGGTTACTACTTTGTTATTCTATGACGTCACTCAACTAACGAAACTGTATTGTAATATATACATCACTCGCCTCCCACTACGCTGATCCAGGTAGGCCTATGTATCTCTTATGTGAGGAACAAACCGGACATTGTCGTGGGTCTCGAATTCTCTCTGGGCACTCCTACTATGCCAAATATTGTCCCCGCTACTGCATACTCATTTCTCGTTTCCTTCAGTACTGTTAGGAACTGCGTTGATTGTATCTGTTTGGCTTCAAAAATTTCTACTCGCACTGCGATGGCAGAACAAGCAAATTAAAGCTGTTAGCTCAATCGAAGAAGGTTTTGTTATGCTAGGACACTTTAATAACAATTAACGTATTTTCCTAACCTAACAAACCAGTTCTTGCAGTACACTAAGCAAACAGCATTTTTGGCATTGAAACTTACCTACAATAAGTTAATCTAACGTAAAGTAGTATAAAGTAACCTAAACTGTCACGGGGGACGGGGAAAGGTGGGGATGACATCTGAGCAGAACGCGGCTCGAATACTTACGAAGTTGTCCGATCATTGCCGAGCTAAGAACCACTTTCATGCTGCCGAGACGCAAGTATACACGACTACCATAGTACTGTCTCAGTCGTCGTCGAGCATCAGCCCGCGTAACTGCAGTAGGAAGAACGAATCCTTAACTGAAGATTGCCGAATTTCCTCATCTCCTCAAGATTAATTATCAACGAGAAATAAATGTTAAAGTAAATGTTAGAATGAAATAACAGTGACATTATATTTCGCATCTATAATTACACGTTGCGTTTAAATCACTTCGTAGTACATTGAAAAGTTAAATGTAACGTACAATATTACGTTCTGAAACGTCTGAAAGAAAAATTGTAGCCTGCTCTGGAATCTAAGGCAAAAACAAAATTCTCGTTGCTCAAGACCATGCTCTCTTGTTTATATCGTGTTTGTGTTAATTATGATTTTAAGCTTGAAGTAAAACAAATATCACAAATCTGTTTGGCGGTTTCGTTTAAAGATTTGGTGCAGTGATAGATAACTTTTTTCAAGACAACAAATTATACGGTTTCGGCTGATAAGTCAACTAGCGAAAACTTTATTAATTATGTAATTAGCTAAAATCACAGGGTTATCTGCCTTGGAAAACCTAGCAAACAAGGTGAAAATAGTTCCGAACATAACTGCCAAACAGATGTTTGATATCTGCGTTCGTTGAGACTTAAAAGTAATTATTGCGAAGACGGTAGAAATAGACAAGCATCGCTATATTGCATATTTGTATTTTGTGTCGTAACATTTATTTTAGGCAAAAATATGGAACTTTAATCGACCTTGCAGAATATAGTGCATATTAATAGAATTAGAAGACATCATAAATCCGTTTTGCTGTTACTGTTGTTACAGATCTAATCGAAGTTAGGAAATTCGTATTACTCTCTCAGCTGCACATAGATCTGCAAAATAGTAAAGGCAAAGAAACTTAATGACGTGTAAAGTTGTGTCTGTATATATTATATTCTAAAGTTAGGTTAACGTTTCATATAGTTACGTTAAAAAAAAGTAATGATGACAATCGCTCGCTCTTAACAATGAGAGTTCAGACTCTTGTATTATATGCTCCATGTGGAGCGTGTTGCTGTGCAGACACGCAGCATGCGGGTCCTAGGGAGGGGAGGGGGAGGTATATCAGGGGATGGACGTCTTGTCGGGGAGAAGTCTTCCTACTTCTCCACAGTTAATTAAGGCCAATTGCAGTCTTGCAGATCATACCAGCTGTCGTGCGACACCCAGCACTAACGCTACACCGTCAAACTGACACTGCACCTACTTATAACTATGCGATCTTATTGGTCTACATCCACACTCAGGCTGGTACCACGACGTGACCGATGAACATAACAACTAGTTTGTCGCGGAAATATTTTATCTGTGAACCATTTTGTTTCAATAAACTTGGACAGCTCCGCCTCACTGTTATTGGCAGCGTGCCTTTGTCTACACAATCCTCTCATCCAACTGCGCCAATCAGAAACGTGTTTTTCTGATCCAAAATGTGTGTGATATGCCAGTATAATTCCGGTACCAGTGAGTTAATACATACAATCATGTACCATGAACCAAAGCTGCTGAAGTAAACATAGGCATCAGTACAAAAGGTTAAAAAATTCTTTACGTCATAAAAGCGTGGTTACCGAAATGAAAAAATTCGCACTGAAGAACAGTGCCATGGATTGTGACATTACATGTATAAAATTTACATTGGTTAGTTTTTTGTATTTTAACTTTTTTAATTATGTATTTATACTTTAAATTCATTATTTTTTAAATACAAAATAATAGTCAATGCGGTTTGTAAACAAGGTGGTGTCAGATTGATTTTTTTTTATTTCAGTAAGTAAGTAGGTATTACTTTAATTCATTAATTTTATTTGCAAATTTTGACATTAATATGGTATAATACAAAAACTATGAAAGTTCAACAGCTTACATTACAGTAAAAAATAGTTACAATATATGCCTACAAAACAAACCGTATCTTGTACAAATAAAAAAAATGAAACAATTAAAATAATTTCCACCGTCCCCTTAACGTCTTGTCGACAGAGAGATCTAACGGCGGCCAGACACAGCTGTAGTTAGACGACTGTCGGTTCGGGAAACTATGGGAACTCGGACTCAGGATAGTCGGAGCTGGGGACTAAACACTAGTTATAACGGATTCGATTCTATCGTGTTACCGTTGTATCTCTCTGTGCTGTCTGTGGAGGGCGCGGTTGGCGAAGTGTTTACACCACTCCCCTCCCACCAAGACAATCCGGGTTCGATTCCTGGCGGGGTCGGTCCCCGGATCTTTGCATGTGGGAATCGTGCTGGACGCCGTTGGTCGGCGGGTTTTATCGGGGATCTCTCGTTTCCCCCGCCCTTTCATTCCGGCGCTGCTCCATGCTCGCCTCATGTCATCCCTCACCAGCGGTAAAGACCTCGATGTTAATCGCTGACCGAAAACTCTTTACTTCACTTATGTGTTGTCCTTTTTGTGTCGCACGTGTAAACAAGTATGTTCCAGATGCTAGGTTCGCACGTACAGTGTTCGTCGTTTATGTAATACAGTATAACAAATATATTACATGTGTGTGTATATATTACAATGCTGTTTGCCAGTCTGTTGCTCATTCTGGTGACAGTATTAATCAACTGGATCACTCTTGGAATCCTAGAGTATATTATTTGTTGACAATGTACCGCAACTGGCAGTAGTTCGTTGTATTCATTCAGTTCGTGGTAAGCTAACGTTATATGGTATAATGGAAGGACCAAAAGTAGAACTTTAGATATCCTGAATGGGAGTCTAGCTAGTTCTACGCTGCCTTTCCTCGGTGTTCACGTAGACAGCTCGACAAAGCAGAGTCATGTTGGAATATTTCTGACATTTCTACCTGGCCAGGGACTTAACGACAAGTGAGCCAACTAAAGACTTGGAATAGAGTTTCTACTAGGGATGAGCCGATATGGAAAAACCGATTACCAGTTACGATTACCGGTTGCATAAAAAAATCGAATGCAACCGATTATGTTCTTAACCGATTAATAATATTGATTTATGTGACAAATTACCTATGTTTAGTGCCCCTATATTATACACACAGATTTTAAAAAAACAATATTAAATATGATAACAGATAAAGACGTGCACGTAACTTATTTATCTTATAATAATTATAAGGAAACAGTACAATAACTTAAATGTTATTGAATTTTTTTATCCCATAGGCCCTACTTTCTTTAAAATAAACATGTGAAAAGTTGCAACTTAAGTTAGAACTTATCTCAATATTTGTAGTCAACTGCTTTTAGATTTTTACGCAGAAAAACAAGTTTTGTCTCGTCTACTTGTGTTATTTTGTTATTTTTCTGTTCGTGTCTGATATCTACTGTGTTTGTTGTTTCATCTCATCGTTGTGTCACATGTTATTTGGTTTTTATTTTATTTGTCATTAATTGCATTTTATCTATTGGTTCCTTGTTTTTTTATTTGACCCGATTCCATCTTGGAATTTCATGTTGTGTTTGTATCTTGCTGACTAAGCATACTCTGCAAGACATGGTCAGTGCTGAATCAACACCTGAAGGCGGCGAAGGGAAGACCACGAAGTTTGAAACAGGCTGTAGTGTTATTCACAAACAGGCAGAAAATGGAATGCAACATGTTGGTGTATCTAGTGTGCCTACATCGAACATTGGAAAAGGGATTTCTGTCAAGCCTGCTCCTTACGATGGCCAGACTCCATGGCGAGA
>PNEQ01070845.1:8744-24798 GCA_003012365.1 Medauroidea extradentata
TATTGTATGCGCATTTAATATGTCTAACGAAATATTTTTATGACCAACTAAATATTTGGTACTGCTAACAAAATTCAGCTATTTGCCTCAAACAAATCGAGGGAACAAAATAATTTGGTACGAGCAAACAAATATTTCGTTGCCCCTCTATAAACAAATGATTTGGTTGATTCAAACAAATTTTGTTTGCACCAACAAATTTTTTTTCTCAGTGTAGAGGCAGGATTATTTCGCGTATTGATTCTATGTCAGGTTGAATGCCTATTACACTACGCCTTCTGTGATAATACGACACCTGTTCTAGCACATCTTTGACGACTGCGAGCCAGTGATAAATAAGGAAACAAGTTGTGGTGGTAACACGTGTTACGGTTAGAAGGCAATGGATATTTAACTTTGGTCAGTGTGTGTATAGGTCTGAGAAGTCTAGGCTGTGGCCAGATTAATACGCGAAGTACTCGTGCCTCTAACAATATAGTGAGTCGTACTGGCTCAGTCAACATAGGGTAACAGCTCCACGTGCAATAGTAATATTTTGGTAAGATGAACGTATGTTGAAACCTAGCAAACAGTCAAGTTTTACTTCGATAAATCATCATATCTACCTACACTACATCGTTCATAACCAGAGCTACGAATGAGTTGCGGAAATATGTTTGCAACATTTTGTTCCACTACTATAAGTGCATAACAGCAGCTTAGCTTCGTGAATATTGGCAGTGTGTATTTTTTTCATAAACGTATCTTATATGACTGCACTTACCACAATAAGGTTATTGTAACACTATATATCTCTGATTTACAGTAGATGACCGAAGATGTTAGTTAAAAAATAAAGTTACTGACAACGAAGCAAAGTTGCCTATTTTCACATAAGGCATTGAAACGAAATGATACAACCTCATATTTGTAAAAATTGTCATTCTTGAAAGTATTGTTTTTAAATCGAACACTACCGGCACTTAGCATCATTTTGCACCATTCCGAAATTAAAAAAAATTTTACCTTTTAGAATAAAAAAAATTTATAGTAGCTTGCGACTGCTACTCATACGAAATTTGATGTATCGAAAAAAATAATTCCAAAAATTTCTACTGAACAGTTTCTTTTCTACGAAAGTAAATTTTATTTTTCGAAAAATTTAGTTTTCGGAAATATACTGAAAAATATTATAACATATTTTTGCGAATTCCTTGAGATATTTTTAAGTACATAGACTGCATTTTCACACGACGCGAAGTGGCACAAATTGGAATCACGTGAACAAATTCACTAGTCCTCAGAAAAAAGAATTTTATTATTACTAATGACAAGGTGATAATGAAAATTCTTTATCCGATCGTGAACAAAATAACTTTTATTGCTTCGTTTTCTGCACAGAATATCGTCGAACCATTAGGTTTTCTTTATTAAGAACTTCAAGTCCAATAAAAACTAACTTACTAACGCCAGTTAGATATTCGTTACTGAAAGAAGATAAATTCTACGAAATACATACAATTCTAAAAAACATACTATACATAGTTTAGAACTAAAAAGTTCAACGAAAGAAAATGTTTGTGTTTTATTTACAAATCCTTGAAGAATAAATCTATTTCCTTTCAAATTGCTATTGTCATGAAAATATTTCCATTGGAAATAATTATTTTATTATTACGAGTTTATTTTGCTTTTGGTAGGACAAAATTTTAGTTTTAACGTATCAAAACTTCAGAGATATTATTTATTGTACAACTATAAAAGCAATAGCTTCAAATGTGTTTTGTAAATTATACTTCAAATCATCTCTTAGCATGCTATGCTGCACCTTTTTTTTTTTTTAAGTTCTACAAATTTATTAAACATAGCCGACCGAGAATTGTGTTATAACGTTTAAGCCTATACAAGTGGATGGTGAATTGTGACAAAAATGTCGTTAACAGAAAAACTAAATAGTGTTAAATGTGTGCACGACGACGTTATTTTGAGCCGGCTAAAACAATTGTGACTTATTGATGCGCAAGCTTATGATTAATTCTTAGTAGTTGTTTGATTTACTCTGTTGGTGTGGTCGTTAGGTTGACTGAAAACGCGAAGATGAGAGGTAATTTGACTTTACGATATATCAATGATTCAATGAAGTTAGCTTTTGGTGATTTTGCTCAGTACTTGAAACATTAAAGAAATCTAAGTATTCATTATATTTGGACAAAAATACAAAACTATTACTTGTGATTTATTGTGTATTAAGCTTAGATTCACACTTTCTTATTTATGGTCTACTACGCGAATTGTTCACGGGGTTTTCAATTTGATGTGACAGTATTTCAGAAACACAAAATTTTTGAAAAGTTCTAACTGTTAGAAATTTATGTCAAGAGTTTTTAAGATATGTTTTAGAAACATTTTCACAAGGAAAATTGTTTCTCAATTTTTTTATAAGCCTGCCCCTGTACTCCATTTTATAACCCCTCCATCCAAAAATATTTTATTTACCAGAAACCTTCGTGAACGAACGCGCAAGTCGTCAATAACGTTATTTTCTACTGAATTTTTCTGTTACCCCGTTCTCCCCTTCTAATCCGTTTTACCGCTCCCTCCCCCAAAATTTTTTTGCAGAAATATTCGTGGCTACACGCACAACTGACTAAAATTTCATTGCAATCGTATGAATAGTATATTAACACCCAGTAGAACGAACATTCGTTTCTGTGATTTAGGCTAGCAGTCCTCCTGCGGCATGCCGCGTGTATCGCTCGTAATAGCGAATATTAACTTCAATGAAAGGACCTCTTCGAACGTCATATTATCAGCTCAGACACCAGGTGGTAGGATAACCAAGCTGCATGTTGAGCTTACTCTGTAGCAGGCTAAGCAGCTATAGCTACCTATGTGATAAATTGTCCTAAGTCTATCCCTGTCATTGTCCATGATCCCTAGTTTATACTTGTTTATTAAGTTCTTATGCTTAAACGAGAGCAGGTATCAGCAATCTGTCTAGAATTTTTGTTTAAAATCGTCTTCTCCATGTTCGCTGATATTCTCAAGGCAGAAATGTTATGGTTTAAGCTAACTATGTAATTAACGAAATTCTGGTTAATTGACGTTCAAGCCGAAACAGTATAATTTCTTGCTTTGATACAATTAGCTGTCACGCAAAAAAAAAACACTTAAACAAAACTGCCAAATATATTTTTGACATCTGCTCTAGTTTATGCGTAAAAAAATTATAGCTTAAATAGTGTAATCTAAAGAGAATGGCCTTAATAACTGGTCTGGGTCTATTTAGCCACAATAAACCAGATTTGAATACGAGAGAGTATTCGGATGGTACAAGAAGTATACGTCGTGTGATGACTCATTTACTTCGAACACAACCATTGTTGACTGTGACCTAATTACGTACCGTCTAGTATTAATTATTTAATAATAAAATATTCAATCACTAGCCGCATAAATGTTGTACAACAATACGTAACTATATAATTGCAGAATGTTAACTACCATGTAAGTTATTTTACTATGTCTGCATGGCCTACTTGCTTTTTCGAATATCTGCTCTGAAAGGTTCAGGACGCGGTTAACATCAGTTTCCAATGCCTTCTTTTATCTTTATATTTGTTCCAGATATATTTCTTCTCATTTTAAACACAAATTGTGACCAAATTTTTCTCTTAGGAAATTTATGTGTCTCTCATACTTTTTGCGTAATTAGCAGTAAACATCAAAATTTGCATTTTACGGTTTTATGTACGCCACTAAAACCAACTGACATACCAAACTGAAAAATTCGCAGTATATAACGATGTTATAGGCTATGACTTTACAGATATATGTATATATATAAATCAAATATTTTTTGTATTTAATTTAAAATGTTGAACTTTGAAATGGGAAATTAAAAAATTTCAACTATTTTTATTTAAATACAAATATATCTTTTTTGTTTTTATATGTGTCCAATTATAGCCTACAACATTGTTATGCACTGTGAATTTTTTCGGTTTAGTATGTCAGTTGGTTTTAGTGGCGCACATAAAACAGTAAAATACAAATTTTTGATATTTACGGATCATTACGCAAAAACTATGAAAGATACGAAAATTTCCTTAGAGGAAGATTTATGTCTAAAATAAGAAAAAACATCTGGTAGGAAAATAAAAAAAAATACGCTGAAAATAGATTTGAGCCGCTCTCATAACAAAGAATGCGTTTCCCTTCCTAGTAATTCAGAGTTATTTTATCACGGTTTTCGTATTTGCGTAAGTATCTTTCTAAAGCATGAAGCATCTCGGAATCTCAACTGGTTATATAGATATCACGGGGCAATTGAAAATAAATTTTACGCTTTTTCACCACTTTAGATGTTGAATTTCGCCAAACCTTACTATCTCATGTTAAACATTTGTATAAGTATGCAATTAAGGTGAAAATCACCACGATGACCTGATGTGTCAAAACTTAATCGACGATTCATTTGAAGATATATTTCATCCCTTCACAGCCCTGAAAGTTCGATATAAAAATGTTCTTAATCAATTTACGGGAATTTACGTATTCATCATCACAAAGCGAAAATCTACTCTACATCTGCATGGGTTCGATAGCTATCATGGATTTATCTAGAACACATTCCATAAATTTTTAATAATTAAGGTTCTTTCTTAGTAAAAAAACTTCATACACAATCAAGGCTATTGTATAGGCGTCCCATTTAAGTCAAAATTGTGACGATAGCACGTCGGGTTCAAGATATCTTGACGATTAATTGAAAATTTCTTTCATCACGTTTAATCACTTTTGACTCTCTTGGGCAATACATGCCGAAAAAATTCAGTAAATTACATTACATGTATTTAAGTAAGCATTAATCTTAAACAAAAAACACGTTGATCTCTGAAAGTTCAGAGGGATCGAAAACATATTTGATCATTTTTCCTCTTTGGAGTCAAATTTGGAAAATATTGTGAAATATTTTTTTGTGTCTTTACGTAAACATCATTCCAACGAAAACCGCATTTCAATTTCTCAACTGGTTTGATAGATATGGGAGAATCATCACACATTTCACGTCTTTTCGTCTCTTTAATTAAAGAATTTCAAAATGGCTTTGAATCCTATTTTAGATATTTCTTTACGTGTCTTATTAAAATTTGTATCATGACGTTAACCCATTTGGTTCGAACTTTACAATAAGAATCATAATTTCCCCGTTTTAACATTTTGGATGCCTAATTCTGAATAATCGTTAAACAACATTTTGTATATCCACACAAGCCTTATTTTGAAACGAAAACCAAACCCTTTATCCTGAAGGGTTCGATAGATGTCGATAATAAATAAAAAAAACACATGTTAAATCTCTTCTTCCTCTTTAATTACTGACCTTCAAAAATCTTGAAATTGTCTTATATACATTTTTATGACTGCCTCAGTGAAATAAAAGTCATGACGATAGGCTGTCAGGTTCGAGTAATAAATTTACCTGGATTACATAACCCATATTACATATTACATTAGTAGTCTTGCTTACATAAAAAATAACGCGGATTAAAAAACACAGTAAATCTAAATATTTTATCAGTTAAATGTGGTACTTAATATGATTCTAATCAGCGTTGAATGATTTATACGAATTTTATCTTCTGCGCAAACTACAACGATATTTCAGAACTGAAATAACTCATCCGCTATGCTCTCTCCACTGTAAGGTTGCAGCAGAAATAAAAATTTCTCACGAAATAAATCAAAGCAATTTAATTATATCTTGATTCGTCATATTGTTACTGTGCCGTAACACAGTAACCTTTTAAATTTTTTTTTCAATATTTTAAATGAAATTTTGGCTGTGCAAAAATGTTATTGTCATTTACCTTGAATGAATAAGTTGCAACCTTAGAATGGATAGAGTAGGACGCCACAATAAATAAGATAATATTGGAAAACCGAGAAATATTCTTAAAAATCTTTATCATTCGCTATTAGTGAAGCTGCGTATAATTTATCATATGACACAGGTAATCGTGAGTCAGGGCGTCGTATCCCGGATGCAGAAATATTACTGGGCGCCGTAGGCATCTGCATTCCCTTGAGAATGACATTAAATGGCGTGTGAGTGAGAAATTTCGGTCATCGCTCAACATCGACGTCACTAGCGCTGGTGTGAGATAGCATAAAGGTGAGTATGGAACGACACCGGAATGAAAGAGCGGGGCAAATGGAAGGTCTCCGAGGAAACCCACCGAACAACGGCACCGTGCGGCACGATTTCCACATGCGAAAATCCGGGTACCCTACAATGGATAGGTGCCGGAATGAGAAGGCTGGGGAAAACGGGATATCCCAGAGAAAACCCGCCAACGAACGACATCGTATGGAACAACGCCCACGTGAAAAAATCCGAAGTTCAACGCCACATGGGTTCGAACTCGAGTAAATAAAGCCACTGATTTCAAGTGAAAAAAAAAAAAAGCACCAATTTATTTCAATTCCTTGCGTGTACACGGGGGTAGGCACAAAATATTTTGCTGGTGTTCACGCTGCAAAATAATTTTCGTAACGACCTCAAAAAATGTTTGTGGTCACCACAAAAATTTTGTTGTCGTCACTAAATAATTTAGCGTTTACAACGAAAATAATTATGCAGGGAAAATTTTTCATTCAGTGCACATTTGCAGCTGTGATTCGTGGTCAGTGGTTGCAAGTTTTGAGTCCCGGCATCTTATGATTTTAACCGCGAATCACATACGTGTTGTGTCACTGTAGCATTTTTCTGACTGTCACGGTAATAAGAGAGATGTCTATGCAAACATATACGCTTCCAATAACCACGTAGCAGCGGTGAAGATGCGCACGTAAGGCGTTAAAACTACACTCTAAATATGAATTAGTGAATATTCACTGATTCACGACGATGAATGGAGCAGTTTCAACAAATTGAATCAATCAGAAATCACTGTGGAATCGGTGACAATTCACTGATTGCGATAAATAATGCCAACATTCTTCAATTAAATGAATGATTGTCCGCAGATTTTCCAGTAATTTTTCACTGATTCAATAAGTGATAACTGTTCTTTGAGAACAACTGGGGAAAAACGTTGAATATTTATTGATTCACTTGTGAGATGTTGGCACTTCTAAAGGAAATCAGTGAATACTCACTATTTAAACAGTGACCATTTTCACTTATTCTAATTTTGGAAACTGCTCCATCCGTCAGCGTGAATCAGTAAATATTCACTAATTAAGATTTAGAGTGTATCTAGTATAAAATTCATTTTCCAAAATTAAGTTGTCCTCATTATTAGCAGCCTGTCTTTTGCAGAGCATTCCCTTATAGTCTGTTCACTTTGTAAGTGAGAACTCCACAACGCTTATTATAGCCAAAAACTGTATTTCATTGGATGCAAATATTTTAAGTTTTGAAAGTGGTGAAACGCTTGCAGCGGTTTTTAGTTTGAGAGTATTAGTCTTTACGTTGAAAATAGTACATGTAATTACTTAATGTAGGGAAAAAATTTTAATTGTTCTCGCTTTATCGTGAACGATGTATAACTGACTGTGCCACTGAGAGTACAATTACTTCGACACCACGCTTATGTGACTCGCAGGTAGAAGCACAACATCCAATCACTGAACACCAATTTATAACTCTACATGTGCACGTAAGAAATAAAAAAAATTAAAAAATTTTAGAGTGGATTACCTAAAAAATATAAGTATAAAAAATGTGTCTTCGAATAAAAGGGGCAAACCCGCATTAAGAAAGAGTCTGAAGACACACGAAAGTAGCGATATGTTAATAATAAAGGAGTATATAAGAAATAAATGTAACTTAAATTGTACACAGATATACGTAGACGATAGTACATAGATACATTTCATGTAATAAACTCTATGTATTTAATAATGTCACATGGATCGTTTAGATATTTAAGTCTACAATTCTTTCCAACACAGTTAAGGACTCTACTATCGGTTATCTGAAAGTGTCGTAACAAGTCTCACAAAAATGCGATTGAAACTAATTTTGGTTCGTAGTAATGAAGTACTTATCCACGTGATGCTGGAGTTGTAATAATGCGACAGATACGACGTGAAGTGGGTGATGCGAATAACAAAAGTTGTTAGTTAATATGCGTCAAGGTGTCTGTAAAATAACCACGACAAAAGAAGGTTTGTCATATTTTTTAGCGTCGTGGACCCGACAAACCAGAAAAACTTAATCTAATTTGGTGCCCAAACATTGGTGAAAGTGGTGAGTTGGTTGTTATTTGCATTAATTAAGTTTTATATTGTAAGAAAGCATAAACTCTATAAACCGTAAAGCAATTGGGATTTTATTTCCATACGTGAGAACGCCAACAATATAGTTCACATAGACAAGAAAATAATAAAATTATATAAAATATTATAGCTGTAGTAAAAGTAGTTCGAATGTAGTAGCAACGAATTACTAAATTTTTTTATTAAAGTGTTTGTCGCGTGGCAGCCAATTTTAATTAACTAACGGGAATTATTAGTGTCGTACTGCGCACTTTGCGTCACGTCCATCGCGCTTTTGTGATTCGAGCATTAAGGGGCCTGCTTACCTGCGCTTCAAACGCGTTGCAGCGAGTTACGGCTATTGTTTTACTGACGAAACTATTTAACGCGCGTTAGATTTGTACGTCTACGCAAAGAACACACACTTCAAAATATGTCAATATAGTTTTAAAATTTCAGCACTTTCATCAGAAACATTATTTTCCTACACCTCAAAAGGCCGAAGGTGGGTTATACAGGCTGCCGTATCTTCAAAAATAACAACCGGATTTAAAAAATACAACTATAGAAATAAGCGTTAGACTTTGCCCTATGTTGCCCACAAATAAAATAATGTGGACGCCTTTTAAAGTCCCGTAGGAAAAATGATAGTAGTAAGGCATCGCACGCCAGCTGAGTGGCTTGCGATGATAGGCGATAATTAGCGATATGGTTTATTGCGGGAAAACTTGACTGTTTGCTGAGTTTCAACGTACGTTCAGCTAATGAAAAGATGACTGGCTTTCACTTGCGCGTACAGCTGTTGCCCTGAGCAAATAAGAATCGCGCTTTTTTTATATTTGATGACTATCGTTGGTCTGCAGACAACTACGTTGTGTCAGACGTATATCATCCAATCACACATGTCACAAGAAACCACAGTGTTTTTTCAAGAGCACGTTGGCACAAAAGATTACGTGACATGCCATCGCATCTTTAGCGATAATTAGAGATGATAGTTTATCGCGGGAAAACTTGACGGTTTACTGTTCAGCTTATGAGAATATTACTGGTTTTCACTTGTACGAAGAGCTGTTACCCTATTTGACTGAGTCAGTAAGATTCACGCTATTGTAATATTTTGTGCCTGTTATTGGTCTGCCGACAGCTACGTTGTGTCAAACGTGTATCACCCAGTCACACACGTCTCAAGAAACTTCAGTGTTTTAAAGAGTATGTTGGCACAAATAATTTTCGCGATATACCACCATCTCTAGCGATAATGCATTACATACGTCGGTCAACGGCACCCTTATCGCTCCTGCCGCACACACACAAACACAGCCTATCTAGCGAGACACCATAAAGCATTGCTTCCGTCACGTGACAGAAAAATAAACTGAATTTGATACACAAACATTCGCCGACCTTGTCACAATTACCAGGGACATCACGCCCCAGGGTACGAGTCGCATGACGTCACGTCGACTCACCGGAGAGAGAGAGAAAAAAAATTTCCCCGCCGTCGGTTGGCATCACCGTACCCTTCCCTCCCCCGCCAACATCGACGCGCGTGCGCGAGGGCGTCCCGACGCCCTGGACACCTGCAGGGGGAAGGACAGAGGGAGGGAGGGACGCCAGTCGGTGGCGACGGCGCCTGGCGAGCGGACGGTCCATAGGCGTCGTTCCTTCCATTCGTCATCGTCGGCGGGAACCGTCGGAGGTCTTCCTAGAAGTCGCGCGTCGCTACGCCAGATACCCGGCTCCGTTTGCCGGGAACCTTCGTCTGTTATCCGCGACGCACCTCACCGACCCACGAGCCTTGTCTTCTGGGCTGAGTTTGTATTCGGGTATCACCGGAGGTCGTACCCAGGGACCGAAAAGCCAAGGTATTCCCATCGTCTGAAGAGCCTCGAAAAAATTCCACATCCGTGAGGATCCCCCTTCCCTTGACGTGGAGTGGCTTACAACCTACGCGTACAAACCACGAGAAGATCCATGTAGGAGTACCGATAGGATGCGATACTCAGAGAGGTGAACAGCAAACGCCGGCGATTCGATGATCGCAAAATCCCCGGTTATGTAAGACGTCAATACGGAGACCATTCCCAAGATCCATAAAGTCTTTTCGTTCCAATGCAGGAAACATGGTGGGTCCTAATAGATTTAAGTAACTCTTTCCGTTAAAGTCTCGTTCTCTGTGTAATAGTTTAAAAAAGTTCCAAATACAACCCTAGAATCCCAGACAATCCTTACGTAAATATAAATTTTCCAAGCACCAGCCTCTCATTTCCCCAATCCCTAATACCGATATCTCTGCTCTAATTCCTGACACGTTTTGCCTGACAATAACTATGGAATCGAACGGCGATGTCCTGCTGAAGCGTGATATCGTTGTCCCCTTTTTAACGTGCCGCGAAAAATCGTCGGTGTGACAGAGGACTAGAACGAAAGCACTGGGTAGAGGAAAACAGAAAGACGGCAAGCTAAAATAAAAAAGAGACAGAGAGTTGGGAAAATGAACGAAACCAATCCAACGGCATTGTCGGCGCGGGGGTGAGGACAGAGTCGAGGGGGCAGATGGACTCGTGTCAGGATTGTCGACGGGACGGTGAGGGGGAGGGTTGAGAGTGTGTGTGCGAACAGGCGCCACTGGGAAATTGAAAACCCTGTTCATGAAACCAATAACACACCGTTTGTGCGCGATTTTCATTTGTCCGGGTCGAGGCGCGCTAGCGTTTAATTCCGCGTCGGCGTGTTCGACCCATCCCGGGCGCCGGTAGCGATGGAAAGGAAGAAAAAAAGTGCGCGCACGTGCGTTTGAAGGACGAAGGGGTGGGAAAAATATTCGCGAGGGGTGATGGGTCTGGGAGATGTCTACGTGGTACCCAACCTGGTGAAATGGTAACTTTGACAACGGCGTTCGGCTGGGACGGGGCGAACGCGTCGGAACTGACGCCGACGGATGCCAATGCGAGCCTGGCGTCGACGTGGACCTACCCGGACGGGAACGGCACGTCGCCGGCGCCAGACACGGCGGTGGGTGTGCTGCTTAAGGAACTGGAGGATGCTGTGGTGGGGGCGGGAGGGGTGCAGGACTTGCTGAACGGCTCGGTCGACGACTTCGCCGTCAACGGCAGCTGGAACTCCTCGTGGGACGTCGCCGGAATTTCCACAGGTGGCAGCCATTACTGGGCCCTCGTACTGGTGCTCTTCCCCTGCCTTACGCTCTTCGGCAACGTGCTGGTCATCCTGGCCGTCTGCCGGGAGCGTACGCTCCAGACCGTCACCAACTACTTCATCGTCAGCCTGGCGCTCGCCGATCTACTGGTGGCCGTCGTCGTGATGCCATTCGCCGTCTACGTGCTGGTAAGTCATCCTCCACGTCCTCTACCCCTCCTGCATCTGGTAGACTAGCGTAGAACACTGAATGCTATAGACCAGGTTTGGTTAATGTATGCAGGAGTGACGCAGAGCCACTCAAAATGTATTATTATCAAGTTGTTTGAGTGAGAATAAACTGCAATTGAAGACTTAACATTCATAAGGGGCTAAGTGCCAGAAGGTAAGTTTCGAGATAATGACGAAAACAGTATATTGCGACAAACAAATGAACAAGGAATTAATGAAATGCGTTCACATGTTTAATACAATAGGAAAGTATTAAATATAAGCAATCGAACAGTAATTATTACAAAACACTTATGACCATCAATATAATTATATTATTTCAATGAACTAGAATGCGTTGATGTAACTCCAACCATCTAATTGTGATGATGTACGGTGAACATGAATATCACTAGGGGATAGCACTGTAGGTATGTCTTCGAGCTAATATTTTGGCACATTTCTATGTACCTAACTCATTTTTGTCGAAAATGGTACTTAGCCAATTTTGAATGCTAAGTCCTCAGTTATTTAAGTACTAAACCATACGTGAAATCAATATTTTTCCCTTAACGTCCCCAAAATAAAAAAATAATTACAGGCTTAAAGCCGTGCCTTGTTGTCACAATAAAATTTAGGTTTACGGAACGGATAAACATACATAAATTATGACTCTTATTTGCCATAACCCAAACACAATAGCCATAGGTAGAGATTGGAAATTTCCCGTGTTCACTTGGCTGTAGGCTAACCTCCAAGAACATTTGTTTAGTAAAGCAAACAACAGCTGTTCATTGGCTGTTCTATGACACAGTAATACTAAATAACCGGCCGTGCATTTATGTGCTACTTTATTATAGGCTTAGCACATTCCATGAAGTGTCAAATGAGTCAAGCTACAATGGGGGAAAGCAACCCTGACATAGAAGTGTTTGAAATCTAGCTTGCTTATTAGAAAATGCGTATATTTCAGGTCCCTAACAATAGGCTTGATGAAACTGTTTAATTGAATATATATATATATATATATATATATATATATATATATATATATATATATATGTGTGTGTGTGTGTGTGTGTGTGTGTGTGTGTGTTTGTGTATAACTTGCATCATGTATTATTTTATAAATTGTAGCCTGAAATAATACGCGTTTTAATTTGGGTAAAAACTAGAATTCCAACCACTGTGAGTGTGCATGCTAACATTCACAACCTCACGTAGCGTGCGTACGTACTTAATAGAGTTGATCAATTTCATACTTCGTACGTACACGCTAAACGGTGATTGTGAATGCAGCATGTGCAAACGTAAGACTCAATTAAACATTAATTTATACTGAAAAATCATTTATCGTGTGGTCTCAAAATTATTTGAATCGCTTCGAAATAATAAAAGTAAAGTACAATAATCTATTACCGACATTTCGTTATGGCATAAACACTTTTCGCCCGTGTCTAGATAAAATTTGGTTTTGAATCCAATCTGTAATAATTAACGTACGTGTGTTCGTACGTACGTGAAGTGTAGTTGTGAATACGCCTTTACGGTGCACATATGCAGCTCTGCTACATGACAAATTATTGGATTTTTTTCAGTCCTTAGCGTCTCGGAGTTGTATCCGTAAATCACAGAGGTGTGGTGTTACAGTGAAATAGTTCTGATTGGATGAGTCAATTGAGGACAACACCTATTCACAGATACATTCTGCCAATGACCATGAAGTTGAGCTGCAGATGCATGTGGTGAAAAACTGTATTCACTAAAAATCCGTGGACTTACTCATCATCTAAATGCGCGGCGATTTCACCGAACATGCGGTCTGCCGTTTCATTTTTTTACGACTCTCGTGAATATTAAAGTAGAGCATGAGTGATGGGTTTAGTACAGTCGGCGGTAAAGCTTCCACGATATATCAGCGATAATAGAAGCCGATTACGTTCTGACAGGCATAGTGTCCCGTTTATTACATGTATCCAATTTCCTACAATTAATTTCAAATGAAAAATGTTCCTTCAGAATATCAAATGATTTCAGCAACGGTAGAGACGTTCCATACAATTACATTATTTCATCACAAAGCTCACGCTAAAATATGTTGCGTTGGGTACGCTATATTATATTCGTTGCTTTGTGAGCCAGTTAAAAAACGCCAGTAGAGCAGAATTGTGGTAGTTTGTAAACTACTTTTTTTTATTAAAGATCTGTTATTATTAGCCATTACATTGTAGACTTAGGGTTGAAGAGAAGTTATAGTTTTTTTTATTTATAGCATGTATTCACAAAAATGTTGCGAGTTTCAAGGGGGCAGGCCTATCACATATCCCTAATAATAAATGGTATAAAGATTTATATTTTAAAATATATTAGCGGAGTGCACTATATTCCTGCCGAACATACGCGTACCTCCACTGACTTTTATATCTCGGCGCTGGATCATGTAACTGAAGCATCCCTTAGGCTGTTTTCTTCAATGCTATAGAAACTGTGAACAAATAAAAATTTGAATTCTGAAATAAGGTTAAAAGAAACTATTTCATAATTTTTTCACAACATGTTTATTCACTGGCAATAGTTTCCTAGTGTAATGCAGAAAACTGTTTTCGTGCGATAGCGACATTGTTAAATGTTATTAAACCCTACGTATTGTTAACTTAAGATGCAAGTCTAAATGCTTGCTCCACAGGAATCCAGGGAAAAGTATTTAAAGTGGTTAAACTATTGCGAATTTCTATTAATGCGAATGTAATAAATGTATATAAAGGCAATGTTACATTCTAAGCAAATCAATTACTGGTAGCCTATTTAAATATTACAAAACTTTTGTATTTTTTTAAAAGATGGAATCTATTTGAAAACATTATTATTAAATATATAGTAATATTTGATTAATACAATAAATATTGTTTGTTATTATAAATATGGTTTTAATTATACATAAAATTTTACTGCATTCTTATAATCCGAGCCGTTTATTGTAATTATAAAATAAATTTATTGAAGTTACTTAAAAATGTCATAGTTTCTTCATTAAAGATGGCTTTTATTCGAGCTATTATCCTATATATATATATATATATATATATATATATATATATATATATATATATATTTATATACATATACTAGCAGACCCCCGCGGCTTTGCCCGCAAGTATTATTCGCAAATGGTAATATTTACTTTAATTGAAGAACCTATTTGTACTCAAGATTGGTACTTCAGTCATCAAATGTTAGAATGTCCAAGCGGCTAGTTCTGCAGCAGGATAAGTAGCTATAGCTGTCCACGTGAAAAGCAGTCTTAAATTCGTCTCTGCCACTAACAGCGACTTCGCCTGGGCCTTATTTATACCCCTGCCAATTTTACGTTGTGGGGTAGTTACAGACACCTAAGGTAAGAGGTTATAAGAATAAGAAACATCTTATTTGCCCTGTGCACATCCATTGGTGACGGTGCCCTCAATTACATATTTTCAAAATATACACTGGAACTTCATTGCCATTACAAAGTTTCAGTGGGAAAAGGTTTCACGAAAACGTATTTGGTACCGCAAACTTAATATCAGCGAGATGATATATCGTCGTTTTACTGCCAAAAGTGACCCAGTCAAAATGAGATAAAATAATAAAAATGCTAGGAATATGTATATGTTAGTAGAAGGAAAATGCCGGTCCGGGGACAGGGGCTGGGGGCTGTGGGTGTGTGGGTGACCTTGACCTTGACCTTTGACCCCCGTGACCTTGACCTTTGACCCCTGTAACCCGACACCCCGATGCCATCTTGTTTCCGGCCGCCATCTTGTTTACGGCCGCCATCGTGTTTCCGCCCGCCATCTTGTTTCCGACAGCCATCTTTAATGACGTCAATTTCGAAAAAATAAAAAAAAATAAAAATTTAAAAAAAATTAAAAAATTAAAAAAAAAGTTTAAAAATTCTGCCATCTTGTTCCGACTGCCATCTTTAATGACGTCAATTTCGAAAAATTAAAAAAAAATCAATTTAAAAATTTAAAAAAAATTAAAAAATTAAAAAAAAAGTTTAAAAATTCTGCCATCTTGTTCCGACTGCCATCTTGGAGGTTTCTTCCGAGTCTTCCAAAAAATTTTTCATTTCGCATTCCGTCCTAACCCCACATGCATTAAAAATTAATTTAATAAAAATTAAATCTTTTTAATAATAAAAATATATTTCATAAAAATATTTTATATAAAATAATTTTATATAACAATTATTTAGTTAAAAATACATCGGGTATGCTCGGCCAAGCTCGTTAACCTTCGGCAATCTTCGGCCATGCTCGGCAACCTTCGGCTCGACATTCGTAAGGTTCACATGATATGCAGTATACATGTATACATAACCCCTAATATTTTTAATAACTAAAAATGTAAAATCAATCTATATTATTTATTATTTAATTTCTTGCGCCCCATACCC
>PNEQ01070846.1:0-13407 GCA_003012365.1 Medauroidea extradentata
ACATCCGAAACATGATGAAATATCTATTTTTAGACCCCTGTAATGCGGGGAATAACCGACTGTCTGGGCTAGTATAAAAGCACAGAATCGGCACATTTGAGGAGAGTTCGCTATTGGAAGTGCTAGAGGAAGGTGCTACGCCTGTGGAGAGAGACTGGTGAAGACATCTTGGTGACGTCAAAGTCTACTGTGAGGCGGCTGGCGGTTACCTGCGGAGCAGTGTTGGCGATACAAGAGGACTGCTGCGACGGGCTGACAGGCGAAGAGGAGGTGCGCGACGGGAGTCGAACAGAAGACCTCAAGAGTGAAGACAGCGGTGCACTCGGAGTGCTGCGCAGCACATGGTGAGCCATCACCACTTCGGACTGATAAGGTTGTACATTGTCATTGTTAGAAATACTGTTTATTGGATATATGACTGAATATAATTGTGATTTATAGTGTTTAGTTAATTGATGGTAGCCTTTTCTTGTGCTTTAATTGTCAAAGTTAATTAACGTGTCTGTGACACAGGAGTAATTGTGTGCATAACTAATTGTGTTGTGAGAGTTCTAGTTGTTTACTGTTTTGTGTATTTCGTAGCTTTGTGAGCTATTAAATCCAGTACTTAATTTAACTCTTTTATTTGTAATTATAAGATCTCTATCCCAAAGAACTCATGGGAATTGCCCACATATGGAGTTTATGTCTCAAACTTGTAACACTGTATATATTCATGCAAATGCGACAAATTAACTATGTCTACTTAATGCTTCGAAAAGCAGAGTATATTATTTATTTTTGCTTCGTATATTTACTGCGATGACCTAGAAGTTATATCAGTGGAGAGAAACTACTTTACACGATCACAGAGGTTTTGGCCGGGAATACGGGTGCTCTGCCCCACTGTGCTACGGTGAGATCCATATCCCGAATTTTGAACGTGGGAAAATTGACCAGGGTTTTTTTTCGGACACATATATTTCTCTCGTCATGCATTCCGCCACTGCTCCATTCTCCCATCACAGAATATCTACAAGCGCCAAAGGTCACGCTGCTAAGTGCTCAGCAAACATCTCAACTCCGAGCAGATACCTCCCAATCAATGCAGCAAGTTTTCAGTAGACAACCCAGTTGACCAGGCCAAAAAGCACCTTTGTAAGGTAAGTGGGCTTAAAGTCACTTCTACAGCGAGGCCATTAGAGACGGTGACACATAACTTTGCCAAGGACTGGGGGAAGAATCGACCACGGACCCAGATCCTCCCGATTAAGATTCCAAAGTCTCATCGTTGTGCCACCGCGCTCGATCAAAGCATCTGCAGGCGGGAGTTTAACTCTACCCACCCGCCCAGTGTTTTTAATAACCCGGTAGTCCTAGTTTTTACCATATATTTTGCAAGAGAGGCGCATTCTTTCAGTGTAATCTTCAGCCCTGAAGTCGAAGGTGCAATATAACTGCGCCATAAATAGTTCACCATAGACTTATTATTATAGTAGCAAAATTTTTTCTCAAAAATTGGCAAAAACTATATTTTTATAGAATTGCTCTTCTTTGCGTTTTCTATAATGACTTTCAAAGTCATGGAAATTTAGCGTTAACTTACATACAGTGGCCTTCTAAATATGCTACGCGCAAAAGTTCTCACTAGTAGCCGGAAATGAAACTTTTTGCTTTTATATTATAGATTGTCTCCTTATCTCTGCGAGTCAAGGCCGCCTGCTGTCACGGACGTTCAACTGTTTTGTTTGGAGACTTGACGCTTTCAGGGTGAAAACACAGTTCAGTTGCTTTTTCCAGTCCCCCTGGGGAAACGTAGATCCATCTGATGACTGAGGAGTTGCCGTATTGAATAGTTAGTTTATGATGTAATAATCGTTATCAAAATTCAGACAAATGAGCGCGAATAAAAAAAGTTACGAATTTTACCTCTTTGTTATTTAACGCTGTTTTGCAGGCTAAGTCAACATTTATCGTGTTCAAATTGTAAATGTTACCTCTAAGGAATACCTCGTGATTAAAATAGTTCTACATTCTATAGAATAAAAAAAATCAGTCACGCCGAAAAAAAAAAAGATGTCATTTTATATATACATATATATAATATATACTAAAAAGTGTTAAAATGCGATTTTTTTTGTTCACATTTTTTAATGCACCCACATTTCCGTACTTTATCAGTGTATATGATTTTATTTATGTAAGTCGGTTGTTACTAGCCTATGGGAAACCCTCTAAACAATATAATTTTGCTTCTTTGAACGATTCTAACATCAATGGAAACGAACGACTAAGCGGAATATCGTGGAAATATACGCCATTGCTGTGCTATGTCATCTCTGAAAACTTAGTGAATCAAGAAAAAACAATATAGGAAAATCAAACTGCATTGGCTGTAGCCAACACATACATAAATAACAAAAATCTAAAAAAAAAAAAAAAAAAAAAAAAAAAAAAAAAAAAAAAAAAAAAAAAAAAAAAAAAAAAAAAAAAAAAAAAAAAAAAAAAAAAAAAAAAAAAAAAAAAAAAAAAAAAAAAAAAAAAAAAAAAAAAAAAAAAAAATCCAAAGAGGAATTGTGACAAATCACAGAAAAATCAAAACCAAAATTAAAAGTTAAATTGAAAAGAAAAGAATAAGAAAACCTCTGGGCACCAAAACTACATCCAGCAAAACACATCAGTTCACTAAAGCTAACACAGCACAGACAATAACTATTATGAAGACAATGTTACAAACAAAACAGGATGATCCGACAATGATGTTGACGAAACCACGGCGAAAACACAGAAGAACACATGAGTTTATCTCAGACGAGCTGCTCTAGTCGCGACATGTTTCAGCAGCTGACATATGCTCATGTATTTAGGCAGTCTTTTCAGGTTTTGTTACTTGTGTAATGTATTGACTACAGCCAGTTCGGCTTCTTTTCCCTTTATTGTTTTTCTTGGTTCATTCTCGGTTGTCTAAGCCGACATAGCACTGCAATGACGTATGTCCACAATATTTCACTGAATCATTTACCCTCTTTACAAGAAACTTTCAAAGACCTTCAAGTTCTCATTTTGACATTAGTATAATTATTAAAACAAAAAAATCTTAAAACTTATAGGATGATATCGTAAACTATGTCTACAAGTTGAAGAAAATTCGGCATGAATATAAATAAACGAATGTTTATGCTTCCGAGCAACCCTAAGAATATATGTTCTGTAGTTCAAGGTTTTCTTAAATCGTGTCATTAAATGTTCACTTCAGGTTCACAACATTTTTTCTTGCGAAATTTGACTGCGAATTATATCATAAACGCATTTCAGTCCATGTTCGCTTTTTGTTCTCCCAGTGGTGCATTACTATAGGCCGTTCGGAATAAAGTGAACACTAAATATTTAACCTTTGAAAAATATCACTAGCTGTTACTACATATAATTCAACATTACCGATAGTTGTCTAACTGCTTGTATGGTTGGCAACGAAATAACACAACATAGTTCTGTGTTTATTCGTATTTAAACACTACAATACTGAAACAAAATCAACCGACAGCGATATAATTGTATTTTATATAATTAATAAACTTATTTTTTATCAAACTGTATAGGTACCTATCGACTGAACAATTTATCTCATACGCGCAAACGTAAAGTGACGTGTCCCAAGAGGTTAGACATTTCCCGTCGTTAGCCGTTACTCGCGGAAAGATACGAATTGGCTGGAAATAGAACTTTAGCAGGGCTTTTTCGAGTGCTCACTTTATTCCTAACCACCTATACTAGCCCCGTAACAGCTTCGTCGATTGCCTACAGCGCCAGAACGTTGGCAATGCTGGTGTGAAACCGCCAGTGGCGTTACGCGGAGAGGGTTTTGGACAGCACGAGTGTTTGTCGGCGCGATGTGTTCTGCCGTTTATCGCCAGCAGAGCGTATGTGTGTTTCGTATTTGCACGTCGTCTGTGTCGTGACGTTGGAAAGTGGCTGGAATGTACGCCACCTGCGTGTTGGCACGGTCTGTGGAGAAGGCACTGTGTGTGTAGGTTTCTGGGGGACCACGGAGAGGGAAATGAGACAGGTGCTCGCAGCATTTGTTCATGTACATCCTCTGGGACTCGTCACGCCAAACATGTACAGTATATTGCTGGTTATTAGTGTTGAATTATACGCTTATTTTATTTACGTCCTAAGTTTTACATAGCGAAAGTAAGGCGTACGCCGTTTCTTGCATTTAACCATGGTAATTCCAAATTGTAAAGTTATTAATAAATTAATCGTAACAAAAATGGCAAACTGATGAAATTTGCGTTTACAAATACAGCTATGTCTATTTTTAGAAAACAAATTGCTTCAACAAAAAATTAATTTTATATAAAATAATTGAATTTTTATCACTTAAATTCTGATAACATATTATCAAGTACAAACATGTTAAAGTAACTACTTTTGTTTCAAAATAAATAACATGTTTAATGTAAAAGAAAACCTAACTGTTACTAATATTTTAAAAATACGAGAAAACATAATTTGAGAAACAAGAATTTTCAAGTTACGACTGTTGCTTGAAAAATAAATTTTTTTAAAAATGGTTTTTAAAGCTCAATGTAGAAGTTATGGCTCTTATTTCTGCTCGAAGCTCATTCCACGCCTTAGATACAGATACACAAAATGACTTTGCATACGCTATATAGGTGAGCTATGGCAATGTCGTATATATAATCTGATACAATTAAATTTAATTTTGTAATGCTAATTGTAAGCACCAATCCAATGAGCTCAAATCGTTGTTTAATTAGTTTAGCTTTGTATTATAAATTGTTATTTTTATACCAGGTTTAACAGAAGGCAAGTTCGTAACTTCAATTCATTAGACTTTCAAACTACATTTTAATTAACAGTTAAAAAACTAAGTATTTAATAACAAAACTTTGTACAGTGTATTTTTATATTTACTTTATTCTCAGTAATTTAGCCTGGTAATGTCATTGGGCCATCATCGTTCAAATGGAGCACGACACTTTTCTTCTGCTTCTAACTTCGGAACACTTCATTGTAACATGCTCTACTACAGAATATTAAACATGCGCGGAGGATTAATGAAAAAGAGAGCGTCTTGTCGAAAATTGCTAGACTTAGCCGTATTCGAGAAAATCGTATGTAAAAATTAATGTATGTTTTGTAACGCCTGAAACTTATGCAGGCATTCGGACTTCCTAGCAAGACATGTTACCGAACTAAAAGGCGTGTTGTAATAATATTGTTGCAACGGAATTACACACGGATGGTACAAAAGTATGTGCATAGTACTGTGGTGCACTCTGTGGACAAGGAAGCGGCTTTATTAAAATAAAACCCACAAGTTTATGGCAATGTTCACCAAGTTCTACAAAATCGTACGTACAGGTAACCCGACTGATGATTAATCGTAAATCGCAATTGTCCATTTACACAAAGCAGGTACCCCATGCAGTGGTGTAAAAAAAATTATTTGTGATATTACTTAACATGTCAGTTGGTACGTAGACAGTGTGTTCCTTATTCTGTGCACGTGATCTCTCTTATCTAACCATTAAGACAGTTGTTGGTGTCGGCAGTTACCACTAGCCAGCGTGTTTGTATTCCGCCACTGCTCCATGTCTACCTCATTACAACTTCGTCAGCTCTCAAGAGATTACTGTTAAGAGACGTATGCAGCTAATGTAATTTCCCATGTGTGAGGCGCGAAAACCGGTGGGTGACGTACTAATTGGCGCGTAGTATTTTTTCTAGTATTAATCTTTCTGTACCACTTTGAGTAGTGACTCCACACATTTATTTGTAGGCAGTATCAAATACCTCATCATTTCGACTTACGTAGGCTATTTGCGTGTCTTTATTCTTAAGAAATCGAGTGGTACTTTTGTCCTGACGTTAGAACAAAAGAATGCGGTTTTTAGCTTCTTTGTGGTGCCCCAAAATCATGATTCTAATAAGAATGCTGCATGTTTAAACGTTATTATTTCAAGTGTGTGTTATTTTTGTAGATACACGGGTGAGAATATCTTTAGCAGTTTCGCGTAAAAAACGAAATCACTTAGCACCCTACAGCATCGTTCTATCAACACATGTTAGTTGTCACGTCACCCAAATCTCACTACTGTACTCAATTTAACCATTCAATGCTGCAATTGGCATGTCTTAGAAAGCCGTTGAATTGCCTACTTCTGCGGCGTTACACTGCGTCTTCGTATTTTGATTCACATTTTCTTGAAAACGGTTTGCCGTAGTGAATTAACACAAGAGGTACATTCCCCTTAATTTTGCGCGATAAGCAATGATATGCATTTAATATTTTAATACAGCTTGATATTTAAAATTTACTTACAAAATAGGTTGAGTAACCCCTACGTAAGCAGTGACGAGGGACCACATTTTCACAGATTCATTTGCTCCAATTCTTAGAGCTCTATGCCAATTTTGGTGGCTCCATGTCTTATACTTTCTAGTATTTTTCAAAAAATGTATTTCAAAATTTATATTTCAAAGAGCTCCCTCAATATTCACCAGACAATAGTGTTGGTCAGTGTAACCCCACTTTATTTTGCATAAACAATTGCGTCCCCGGAGTTTGGCACATGAATTCCTGTCCACGCTGTGTGTGTGTGTATATATATATATATATATATATATATATACACACACACACACATACAGAGCTAAAATTACCTAGAGCCGCCTCTGGACATTCGAGGTTTTGAACGTCGATCTCCGAGAAAATACGTTGACCAACAACATCGTCCGATACGATACCCACATTCGAGAATACAGGTCGACCAAGAACTTCTTGAGAAAGTAAATGAATATGATAGGCTGTGAACAATATTTTTATCGACTCCATTACATTCGTAGGGCCTACTGGAATCGCTAGCAGTTGGTAAGCGTAGAAACCAGAAATGAATGATAAAATAAGTAGATAAATGTAAACCAAACTAAAAGTAATTACGTTGACAGTTTTAATTTCCAATAATTACTAGACGTGTGACGTTACATTTCGTATCTATTGTTTAAGTTAATTGTGTGTTGCTCAAAAAAATTTCGGTAATGCGTTAGTCGTCCGAATTTTCTGTGTAATGAGAAATGTTTCCTCCACTGAATTACGTGTGCAGCCTTGATATTTTACAAAAAATTTGGAACATAACAATGAAGCTGAAGAAACTAAATAATTATGTTTCACGGAGGAAGCAAGTAACGGTTACACATATCGGCAGGTTTTATGGCCGGAAGGGCAGCAGACAGGCTTAGATTTTCACTTCCTCAACTGACCTGCGGCAAGAAGAAATAAATCGCACAAGCTCACAAAAACTCGGCCATAAATCGTCGACATGCCGCAACTTTTGTTGTTGGGGCAGTACAGCCTTGAAAGATTGGACGTTGAAGGCTGGAGGGGATGGGACCACACCATAAAAAGAAAGATCCTCTAATAAAAAACATCCCGCCGTCAATGCCATGTGCAACGACACCCGCTGTCTGGCTGGCCTCGGCTGGCCGTAACAAAATAAAAAGAAGCTGCAAAAGCATCCCATTCTGAATTTGTAGCAGCTTTAGAAGTCCTTTCTGTTGAAAGAAATCCTCAAATAAACAACTGCACATGTTATGTTTTCTCAGAAACTAAACAATGTAACCAGACGCAAAGTCTTACAATGAAATTGCCTATATGCTTGGTTTAGATTTGTATCTTATGGGTTAGTAATATAAAAATAACAAATTCTGTAAAAATTAGTTAAGTTATTTCAGTTTAATTTCGGGAAGTAGGCAAGACGACGCGTGTTCGATCCCCGGCTGTTGGTCGGGCCCAGGATTTCCGCAAGTGAGAATCATGTTGTAGCAGGTCGGCGTGTTTTCTCGGGAATGTCCCGTTCTCCCCCCCCCCCTTTATCATTCTCATTCCGGCGCCTCTCAATCGTAGGGCATCATCCTCATGTCATCCTCCGAGGCAAGGTTAATTCTACTCCAGGTTAGAAAGAAAACGTGTTTTCTTATGGGAGAGTTTGACACAGGGAACATTTCTGCCGCATGTGGACCAGAAAAATACGAAACTGTAGTAAGATTAATTTTAAATAGACTTGGAAATGACAGAAGTCATAGAACTTAATTTTGATGTGAAAATAAACCAATTTCACGTTTTGGATTATCAACTTCACGTAACTTAAAACTCAGGAAAGCTCTGTGATTGGTCAGCTTGCACCCGTTAGCGATACTAGCACTCAATTGTCCCTGTGCCAAACTTTTAACATTGACCTTTCTACCGTGTAGTAGAATTAACCTTATCCGTGGTAAACATATGTGTACGGGCGTCCAGTCGAGAAGTTCGGGGTACGATAACCTGGTCCGTAGATACCCTCTCCATACGATAGTTATGTATTTTAGAAAGGACTTAGAATGATAGTGGTCCAAGTCACGGTCACAAAAACGATTTATTACGTTTACGTATTAAATACAACACTCGTTTTGGTGCTCGAAATTTACTTCGAAAACGGAGTAAAAAAAGCGCAATAATTGAAACGGAACTGTATTTTATAACATGATTAATATAAATTTAAGAAGCAGCTCTTAAGGGGTATTGATCCCTACCACCTTGGATTTGTCTGTTTATTCTCTTAAATTCTGTTCCAGTCGACGTATCAAAAATTTTGTCACGACAGGGCATAGATACAAACTTAATCGATTTTCTGTAATTGCTGGAACCACAATGTATTCATTATTTTGCAACGGGAAACAGCTGAAAAGGAAAAAATTGCTTTATTTACGGGAGCGACTATAGAGGCCACAAAATTAACAGAAACAATGTCATATGGATTCCAAAAAGTGAAAGAAACAATAAACTATGCCTTTTCAGCGTGAAAAAGTCAAACAATGTGGCTATTCCCTGATTTTTAAGTAAAACCGATCTGACAGGGATCAATCTCCCTTAATTAAAGTGACTTACACCACTATCATTCTAAGCCCCTCGTTTCTTGAGCTAAAACTGACAACACACAGTCGTGGCAAACATATCGGCTGCTGTAATAATGTTGTAAACGTGCAACCGCTTGAAATTGTGTGTGATCAGAACACAACAAGCACCATCAGGATCTGGAAGTACGCGTGCTATAAGGCACAAGGTGTTGTAACTGATCTCAGTCTTCTCGTCTGCCCGTATCTCTGCGTCAATATTAGCGGTTATCAGACACTACAGTTATTACAACGAGTTTTTATGCTCATTTTTATCGAAAAGCATGTTCTGTATCCAAAAGATTTTGTAATCCGTTAGCAAAAAAAAATTACTTTTGTTTAAAGAATTGGTAATTTTTACATACCGTACATACATGCCATATTATGGCGTAACAAAACACCACATTTTTTCGTTTAAAATAACTGTTAGCATCCTCTTAAAAGGATTAAACTTTCACAGTACACAGCAGTCATAAACGACTACTTTATCGTAAAAAGTGTTTTAGAATTTGTATTTAAAATTAAATTAATGGGATGGTGCAAAGTTACCCGGGGGGGGGGTGCAAAGTAATTTCACTTGACGGTAGTTTACAAGTAAATATATTACATTAAAACTTAAAAAAAAAAAAAAAAAAAAAAACACTTACAGGATACTAAATTTCGAATCGATCAGACCAGTAGAAGTTGTTCACATCCCTTCAACAACTGGAAGCTGATGATCTTCTCAAAAGGCTGAACATATTTTCCTGCATCATAGCTAAGAACACACTCGATCAAGTCACCTTTAAAATTAAACTAAATCAAAATCGGTTCATTCGTTTAGGAGCTACGATGCCACAGACAGACGCTCATTTACACACGTTAAACTTACCCTCTTTTTGCGTCGGGGGTTAAAAATAGCCTCCATTGTGTGTAATTAGTTTAAATGAGACAATTACGTGGCATATTTATTTATCATCACTGTTTGAGAAGGATTTTTGAATTTTACTGACAGGCACTAGAGACGACGAAGGTGTATGCTCTACAGAATATTGTGAAATTGCCTGCATGCTATGGACCGTACGTCATATATTGTGAATAGTAGTGCAGAAATGGTGCGTTTTCGGACATATATCCATATTATATTGTGTGTCATCTAGATGTGAGGGTTGTTTCTTCGAAATATTGACATGTAATTTTGCAACGTGCTGTACATTTGCAGTACACGGTGGCCTGCGTCACATCATCTTGCGGTTCTCGCCGCGTTGCGTGCTGCTGGGTGAACGCGCGTAGAGTCGTCTTCCAAGCACACACGCACTCTCGTACACAGCAGTGTCGTCACGTCACACCCCAGCCCGTGGCGCTGTTATTTGCACACTGCCGAGGCTGATAAGTGATAACAGGTGCCCCTCGTTGTTTACTGAGGGGTGCGCACCCAGCCCGGTGGCTTCTTTCATGTCTCGACGTCCACACCAGTCTTCTGTACCTTCTGGAGGTTCTTGCCCTTGGCAGGCGGGTATTCTCGGAGCACTCCTGTTTCCTTCCGTCTTCTCATTCCACCGATGTTCTGTTCTCACCCCACATCATCACCAGCGCTCAAGACAACCCTGTTAAGGGCACTGCCTACCTCGGAGCCCTAATGAGAGCAAATGTATTTACATGTTAAATTATATATTGTGGGGCTCAGTCACCTTTCACGAGATCGCTTTAGGACGAAAAATCATTTTCTTAATGAGATAAGGAAACATCTGCTACATCAATTAAAATCTGGGGAAAATTTGTCAGTAGGTTATTTCAAGTGTTTTCAAATAATGAAAACGCATATCCGCTTATATTTTTCAGGGAATTGAAAAAACAGCATCAAAGTACTATTGAAATTTGGGCTGCACCAAAATAAACAAAGAAAGTCAGTGGTGGCACGGGTCCGCGGTGGCCAAGACGTCAGACCTCTCGCCTCCCACCAAGGCGATCCGAGGCGATCCGGGTTCGTTTCCCGGCGGGGTCGGTCCCCGGATTTTCGCATGTGGGAATCGTGGCGGACGATGCCGCTGGTCGGCGGGTTTTATTGGGGATCTTCCGTTTCCCCCGTCCATTCATTCCGGCACTGCTCCATACTCGCATCATGTCACCCTTCACCTGCGCTAAAGACCTCGCTGTTAAGCGCTGACCGAAATCTCTCTCTCTCTCTCTCTCTCTCTCTCTCTCTCTCTCACACACACACACACAGTAGTGGCACATATGTAGGTTCCACAGATACTGAGGTACATATAATATAATTTAAGATCCCGCGTCACTAATCATGCTGTATTTTTCTTGATTTCTTCCTGACTACGAGTTCGGCTAGATTTATTTGAAAATATTTTAATAGAGACTTAGCTAGTTACATTGCCTTTCATTACGTAAATCGTATTTGAAATATTAAAGCGTCATTATGAAATATTTAAGCTAATTCAAGATTTAAGGTAATAATTATCTCTCACGATGTCATTTAGACTAAATCACTCCTTGTACCAATTTCATCCACTAATACGCGCCTAATCGTAAAATGTGGTGTTTCTATTAAGAGACATGCCGATAATTTGTTTTACCCTTAATTTATTACAAGATAATGGATAACTTCTACAAAACAGGCGTAGTTTCTCCTTGTCCCAACTTGTTGCAGGGTTGTACATCGGTAGTGGGAAGTAGTCTCTGGAAGTATGTCACCATGTACGTGCTAATTGGAATAGGATATTCAGGGTAGCCACAGACATTGTAAACCTGAAATAAACAGAGAAAAGTTAGGAAATTTGAAAGTGTCAAGTGAAAACAGTGAATTGCCAGGTATGAGAGGTTAGAGAAAAGTTTTAAATATAGGCCTACTATATATATATTGAGGATCTGCAATGTCAATAAAGTAGTTAGGTGTTTATGATTGTTTTTAAACAATTGATGGCAGGATAGAAAGTGTGATTAAATTTTTTTTTTTGCCTTGGTTTTAATTTTAAAGTAATTTTAACATCTGTAAATTATTCGCGCAGAGGTTTTCGGAGAGTAAAGTTATTTTAAAATCAAAAGGTTAATATTTTGGAAATTCGGTTATTTTAGAGTCCTAGATACTATCGTACTAAAAATTATAAAAATCACAGCTTTCCATTTTGATGTATTTTGTGGTTTCAAGCCCTTATTTTTCTGAATACCGTTTTCAATTTTTTACTCTACAACAAAGCATGCTACCGCCCCGTGCTATATAAATAAACGTCCACTATCATAATATCTACTCGGCAAAAAATTTCCATCGAATTATGATGAGTAGTTTAGATGTTATCGTCGATTGAGTATTCCAGTAGTTAGCTCGACGTCTTGCATTTCCATATATAAGTTGGGTTACATTTGGTTAGGATTATTGTTTAGGTTTGCATGTCATGTGTCGGGAGTTACTGATATCAGTAAACATTTGCTATGTTTTGTGCATCAAGTAAAACTTTGCCAAATAAACGTGAACAACTTTATTTCAGAAGTAATTTTCTCGTATGGATAATCAGCCGTCTTCAAACAAGTTAGAGAGCATAGTATAAGGAAGTAAGTTACCAGTTTATTTTTTAAGCTTGTTTTTGTTGACGGGATACCATTGCGATACCTTGCCTGACACAGAAAGCAGGTCTGTCCGCATCGCTTCCGACATGTGGAAACCTGGACGACCTCGTCGGGAATATGGAATATACTGCACAATTTTTTGCGAGTGTGCTGCATTTAAGCTGAAGACGAGCTCGGAGAAGGTCGGGGAGGACGGCCGTTACTTGTTGACTAGGCGGCACGAGTGGCGCTCGTCGCTTGTTCCTATAAGCCTCGGGAGATTTATGTGCCACCTTGGAGACTCGCGACTTGTGAGGCCAGTTTTTTACGACCTAGTCGTCCAACATTGTCGCTAAAACGCCATCAAACCTTCCTTCCCCTATCTTCACGCTGCTTCCTTCCACGCCTTCAGTAACGTCCACACCTCCGCTTCGCACGACCAATTTCACCACGAGTTGCCGCCGGGTCGTCAGCACCGTCGTAAAAATCTCCACTCGTGTCTTTATTGTCTGTTTCTCTCTTACGCACACGTTCATCGTCGTTTTTTATTGGCTTTTTACAAATAGAAGCAGCTAGTCGCATCTCTTGTTTCAAGAAGCGCCGCACAGGGACCAAAAAGAAAATGCGCGCGAGCATGGGGAAGTCCAACTCCAAGGAACTTTAAACGTGACTACCGACTTCTGTGGAAGGTTTGGTCGGTTTTTTGGAATGTACGATAATTGTCGTGTGCAGTAAATAGTCTACGGAAAGATTTTCTGCACGCCGGAACTTTTAACCAATCGTGATGGTGGTACGGCCCTCCTATACTAAATTTCTTACTTTTATTAAAGTTGTCAAATATAATTTGGAAAATTAAATAGGCATATATTCAAAATACATTTTTAATTTTAAGAAAATATTTTATACTGTGATGGATTCATCACAGGATGATTGTAT
>PNEQ01070846.1:13507-23538 GCA_003012365.1 Medauroidea extradentata
TGAATGTCTAATATAATATAATTGTTATTTTTGGTGCTGATTTTTATGTTAAACGTTTAATATTTAATTGTACTTTAGTAAATAATTTTCAACAGTTATGTATGAGAAATTGTATATAGTTCAATTGTATTTGTTATGGGTCCAGTGGAAGAAAAGGCGGATCTGCCTTAACTGCGCCTCTAAAGACGTAATAAATAAAAAAATAAATAAATAAATATGTAAAATTTGAGTCTCGATATATTTACTTTGTTGTGATTTTATCTTGAAATATTTATAAAATAACGAAAACGTATATTGATCTAAGCAGTGGAAGATGGACGTGGACGTGCCTTTTGGATTTACAACTAGAATGAACAGATGTGTTGGTAATACAACAACATTTAAACTGTAAATATTTCCTGTGAAAATCAACAAGAAGAAGGTATTTTGCAAATTTATTGTACACATTTACACTATTGGAATGTCATCAGGTATGCCGAGAAGCACAGGGAAAAATCAAATAGGTTCTACAATTGACTTCAGTCATTTAGCCATTCGCTTTTATGTAGAATTGTTGCCTTTCATGTTTTAAAATCCTTTTGGTAATATTACCATATTTATAATATTAGACATATATGAAATTACTTTGTTCGTGGGTGTTTTTTTCCTTAAATGCTATTCTTTTTTAAGTTCACAAAGTTGTCCAAATTTTAAATTTAATTTTCAATGATAATTTTCTACCCTGCGCATTTATTCAAACAGTATTTTTTTTATCTTAAAAAAGTACTATTTTAATACATTATATTCGTATTTTTTTCGTTAGCTCTTCTCTTTAGTATTAAAAACAAACTGGTTCACTTGCATTTAAATTGTGTTGCATCCAGCATCGTGTGACGGGTTATTTCAGAGGAATATCTATAACTGTCTGCTTGGAGGTTCAGTGGAACCTTCCAGCAGACCTCGTGCAGAACATTGTATCGTAGTATTCGGCCTCTAAATACTTCCCTGTGTTCCTTGCAAGTTTGATTAAATTATATATAAATTCCCTGCTGAGCCTTTGCTGCAACGAAGGTCTTCGTTAGCCCAAATGCATACATAGTATGTGGGTCTGAACTCTCCAACTTCAGCCGCACGTACGGCATACAGATAATCCAACAAACACTTTTGGTGAATTTGGGAAATGTTAGGGTGGTTTAATTCTCTTTAAGGAGGCGGTTCACCGAAAATTGTTATTGTTTTAAAGTTTTTATATTTGTACGAGATATGGTTTGTTTTGTAGATACATTGTGACAATTTTCCACTGTAATAATGTTTTTTTAGCTTCCATAGTTTTTTTATATTAGAATGTGAACGTATAACTTTGCACAAAACTGTTATATTATTGAAAGGAAAACCGACAAACTTACCGAACTGAAATAACTCACACTTAATAACGATGTTGTAGACTACAAGGTCTCATGTGTAAAAACAAAAAATAAATAAATAAATAAATATTTTTGTATTAAAAAAAGTCTTGAACTTTTTAAATTATAAGTTTAAATTTCAGCATTTTATTTAAATACGGCAGGCTCCAGGCAGTGTAGTAAGAAATGCTCGGCTGAAAGCTTGTACGTTAGTTTAATGCAGCTTGGCGCGCAACGCTATATATATATATATATATATATATATATATATATATATATATATATATATATATATATATATGATGCGCGTCGTCCTTATCGTTTTCGTTATGTTTTTCGTAACTTTTCTGCACTACACCTGATGCGCGGTCATGCTCGCAGAGTTGAAAGCCACACAGTACCTTGTGAAACGTGTTGTCCCGTTTGTTTTACGACAGATACTTTGTGTTTGCGCTAGGAGGTGCGGTGCGATAACGACCACTTTACATTTCGCTCGCGGGTTGACGTACTGCTAGGCGGGCGGGGACATTTATCTTCCACTTCCCCTACTCCCCCCTCCATTACTAACTAAGCTCTTCGCGAACCGTGGTGGTGCCCAGGCAACACACCATACGCGCCTTATTAAAAGTGACCTTGACCTTGATAGAAAGGCGGCGAAACTTCAATCGCAGAACATTTAGAACTTGTCATCCCTGGGGGGGGGGGGGGGAATGCGGAAACCCGGAGGAAATTCCGAGGGCAGGCTCAATTTGCCTGAGTTATTATTTCTCATTCCTCGACTCATTAGCTTGTGCTGCATTAAGGGGGCCGTCGCAAAACGTGGCGCGCCAACGGTCGGGCTTCAGAACCTCACTCCCGGGATAGATTCTCTTGCTCTAAACGCAACAAGCACGTGAACACTTACGAACTGCAGAAAACGAACTGAACTGCTACAGTTGTCCGGGTTTCAAAACAGTGCTTCCATGAGTACTTAGTTTTCGCGAGGACAGCCACGGAAGAGATACGGACGTGTGCCGCGAACTTAAAGAACTTACTGCACAGAGGAGAAGTTGTGCAAATCGGGAGATGCGAGGTGCTGTACTGGGCAACGAGTGACAGAAGACAATAGGAGGCCACGACAGCGAGGAGCTTGGCAGCGGCTAACACAGCAGCCTGGCAGCGTGGGATTGTGAACATCTCTGGCGGTGCGAGGATCCTTCCACGGTAGAGCGCCGAGACGCCGGCAGACATCAGCATCATCAGCGTCGAGACGTCTTCTCTGGCGGCGTGTGGGTGAATTCACACCTCTACGTCTATTCAGAAGGTAGAAGGCATGTTGCATGGTCGGCGGGATGTATATATATATATATATATATATATATATATATATATATATATATATATATATATATATATATATACTGTAGTACTTAGATACTGAATTGTGTATTTCTTGCATGGTAGCCTGACGTCATACTGACAAAAGCCTGGCGCGATTTGCCATAATGGAAAGTAGCAGATTCGAGATGATGAGCGGTGGTGATGTTAATTTATCGCAGGTATTTAGTGAAAATGAACGAGATACGGTAGCAGAGAATGTAGTTCAGGAAGTACCTACACAGAATAGATTTTCTCTGACGTAACATAATACAGTACAGGCACAGTCAATGACCGGGCAAATTGGTAATAATATACTAGACGTATTCATGGCACAGATGAAGGGTCTCGTGGCGCAACAGGCGGAAGAAACGCGACAGATATTGCGGGATTTCGTGAATGGGGCGGATAGAAAAATACAGATTGTTGAAAATAGCCTCAGTAATGAATCCTCCGCTGATAAATCTGAGTGTATACCGGAAATAAATATAATAGAGGGCAAGGTTGATAGACACGCAGTAGGCCTATTACTAGCAGAGGGTAACAAAAGTATGCAGGCGAGCATTGAAGAAGGGCATGATAGGCACATGGCTCAGGTAAGTGAGGTCGCGGCACAGTTGGAGAGCGTGCAAGAAGGGAGTGGGAAAACAGCTGACGGAACAGTAGCTAGTAGCCAGTTAGAAATGGGTCCAGACGAACTCATGTGTGAGGAGCCACCGCCGCGGATAGAGAAGGTATTAGACGTCCCATTACAACGGTCCGTCAACACAGCAGGGAACATAGCACTCGCACTCAGGTCAATGCGGCGGGCACGAGAGCGAAGGCGGTGCAAGACTGGCCCAAGGGCACCTGACGTTTTAGCAGTGGGAGATTTAGTGTTGGTAAAGGGGATAACTTTATCCTCGAAGGCACATAAGTGGATGGGGAAAGTAACAGTAGTTTTCAGATGTCCATACGAGATCGTTAGAAAAGTCGGGGTAAGTGCGTATGAACTACGAGAACCAGGTACAGGTGAACATAGAGGGATGTTCAATGTTCGGAAGTTAGGACGTTATTACAAGTATGAGAAAGTCAGTAGGCGGCGTCTTACCGAGGGTAAAAGATGTTTTGCATTCTGTTTCAGCATAGGAGTTTCTCGTTTCTCCTATACATCGACAAAGAGGGCAAGGCGCGGCGGCCGTCGATGCATAAAACTGGTTATATTGCCCAGCAGAGGTTTTGGGGGAGAGGCTTTTTCACAGAAAAGGACGAGGCGAAGAGATGCGCTGTTTGAATAGTGCTTGCTGTAAAAGTGTCAGCTTAGAGGACGAGTGGCCACAGGGAAATGTTTCTTTTAAAGCGGCGAAATACTGGATGTGCCAAGTAAGGCAGGCAGCGAATTAGGTATGGTTGATGTACTGTATCCGGCTTACGGCGCCAGGCAACCCAGACACTCGTGTCCCAGGAGGAATGGCTCAGGCTGCCAGCGGAAAGATGTTAGGGTAGGTACCGCCGGCCATGACAAAATGAAATACTTCGCGGACTTTTACTCGCTGGAGCATCGGGGACTAATTATGCAAGCCAAGCCTGCAGGAGTGTAATGCAAAGAACATAACGACATGAACACATGCAACAAAGGTAACAGAATGTGTGCATTCGAATGAGCAAACTATGTAATGATTGTTATATTAAATATTGTACGGGAGGTAGTGTAAGAACTGGCGGCTTAAATTTATTGTAACCACTTAAAAGTAAATTTTCACCAGACACAAGAAATTCAGAGGGTCATGTGACGAGCCAAAGTGGAACTTTTATATATCTCAGTACACTTAATTATGTAATTTGAGGAAAATGGCATTTGTGATTGTAGATACCTCATGTCGGGTATCAAATTAACCGTCTTGATACATAGGTACTGGAAATAATTGTAATTTAGTTGTATTGTTAGATTTAAGAAGTTTAGGATTAGAGTAGTAATAGTAAATGAAATTCAAGTGTATCGAAGGCAGGAGAGGGGGTGTCTGCCGTCACAAAAGGTCTGGGCCGTCCGGCAGCCCCCTCCCCCTTCTTTACATCTCCCCACCTTCTGCCCCAGCACCACTGTAATAACCTGGCAGTGGGAATTACTTTTATTTATTTGAATAATTATCGGTGTCAGTATAGTTATAGCTAATCAATGAAAATAATATTTTGTAATCAACTAAGGGTATGTCAACAAATGTGTAATAATTAATCTTGGACAAACAAATAAACAACAGTCAAGGGTAGCGCGACGTTTTGCTCACGAGGGGCGGAGCTAGGTAGTCCAGGGTTTCCATTGGCTGGAAGGCGTGCCCAAGGATTGTTGTACACTGGGGACTTTTTCCCGCCAAATGTTAAGATGTAAGGGTCGTCGTCGAGATTTGAAGAGAGAGGTAAAGGTGAGCGCGAAGGGAGCTGTTGGCGTCCTATCCGGCCACTTCGTCGAGACATTTCAATTAAAATACTTACGTTAAATATTTGCAAGCGTAAGCGTCGCGTACTATTATATTATCGATTTCAGCAAGTACAACTCTCTCCACCCCTGTGAGCGGCGAGGCGGTTCGCGAGACTGATTTCACAATATTTGCCTGAGTTATCATTTCTCGTTCCTCGACTCAATAGCGTGTGCTGCATTAAGGGAACCGTCGCAAACTACGCAAGCTAAAATTGTTTCGTAAGAGGAAACTGCACTCGCAATTATCGTCTACAGAAATAACAATATTTCATATAAATATAAAATTATGACTTTATCGCACTTGAACACCAAGGGTAAACTTTAAATGTCTGATTTCACAGAGAACTGCTATTGCCTACCACGTATGCAACCAGGAATGACTGACTATTTGCCGCGTGTGGGCACTTGGTTTGTGGCAACGAGGAATCATAAGTTGCATCGTGTAGTGTGGTTGCTAATAACACTGGTGAGCGTCGTGGTTCTTCCTCCTCCAAAACCCCCCTCTATTTATCGGTAGTGTAGTTCCCCTTCCCGAACATGGGAGAGGACTGTAGTTCACTACAAACCCACACTTCACTGTTTTGCATGCATCGTGCTACAAGTTGACATAACAACGTACACCAACGTCGAAATGACAGACTTGGTTCAGTTGTATGGTGAAATGAAAGGTAATACACGCGCTGCTGCACGATTGTATCACGAGAGATTCCCTGCGCGGAGGCAACCTCATCACGAGACTTTCAGCAGTGTCACCCAGAGACTGCGTGAAACAGGCATGTTTAAGTGCTAGGGGCTCTGGTCTCCCAAGGAATGTACGTACATCAAATGTGGATGAAGAACTTCTCAACCTTGTGGAGGAAAACCCGTCAACAAGCACCCGTATCATTGCGCACGGAGTGGGCGTGTCCCATTCAACTGTATGTGTGTTGTGCACGAGCACCTACTACATGCCTACCACGCGCGAAAGGTCCAATCATTGTCACCAGCAGATTTCGCTCCTCGACATGCGTTTTATCATAGGTTCTTGCGTCAGACTTTACGTCCATCGTATTGTTTACTGATGAAGCGACATTTACGCGTGATGGTTACTTTAACAGCAGGAACAGTCACATTTGGGACGACATCAGTCCTCATGCATCTGCCATAGAAGCGAACTAGCAACGATTCTCTGTGAACATCTGGGCGGGTATTGTTGGCGACCTATTGATGCCACGCCGATTGAATGGACACATGTACTGCCAATTCCTGCAATTCACATTGCCAGAGTTCCTCGAGCATGTGCCGCTTGCGGTTCGGCAACGTATGTGGTTTCAACACGACGGTGCCCCTCCACATTACACATTAGCTGTACGTAATCTTAACACGGCATTTCCAGCACAGTGGATTGGAAGAGGTGGGCCTTTTTCGTGGCCAGCACATTCTCCATACCTTAATCCACTCGACTTTTTCCTGTGGGTGTTCATCACGTCTCTGGTGTACAACACAGACACACCCATCGAGTCGGAGGAAGATCTGCTAGCTAGGGTAATGTCCGCCTGCGACGAAATTCAAGCTACACCAGGTGTTTTCGAACGAGTACGCCAGTCATTGATACGCCAACTTAATTGTTGTAATGAAATGGGAGGCCACCAGTTGTAGAATTTCTTATGATTGTGCGAAATGCCATTGGTAGTGCACAGACGTTAATTAATTTTCTTATTTTATTTCTCGTTAAATTGAGACAATCCCACATAATATGACTATAAAACTCTATAATGTTTTACCACACACAAAGTTGCAGGACGCATTCCACTATGGCGCAGACGGAATCAGTCATTCCTGGTTGCATGCTTGGTAGGCAATAGCTGTTCTCTGTGAAATCAAACATTTAGATATAGACAGTTTTTGCAAGAGACATTTTGTTTTCTAATTTTTCCGGCGTTGTATTATTTTTGGTCACAAATAGCACATATTTACTGTCACGTAGGTTTTTTTTTTTTTTTTTTTTTTCAAAAATAAGGGTGGTGCCACCCCACTCAAACATGATTAAGGTGTGTTAAATGTACAAATCCCTCACGTTATTATTGATTTCTGTGACACTTATTGGTAACCAGAAATCGGTTTCTGTCAAGCAAGCCGTTTTGAAAATATCACAATAATTTGTAAATTTTCTCAAGTTTGGAACGGTCTACAGCCATCTCTATTTGACCTGGACTGGACCATGGGTGAACGAGATATTTTGGTCAGCGCTTAACATCGAGGTCTTTGGCGCTGGTGAGGGGTAACATGAGGTGAGTATGGAGCAGCGCCGGAATGAAAGGGCGGGGGAAACGGGAGATCCCCGAGAATCCCCGCCGACCAACGGCATCGTCCGGCATGATTCCCACATGCGAAAATCCGGGGAGCGACTCCGCCGGGAATCGAGCCCGGATCGCCTTGGTGGGAGGCGTGAGGTCGACCAACGCGGCCCCCCAAGACCATGGGTTCCCTGTATTTCCTGTATTTCCACCTGAGGAATAACCTGTTAAAGTTTGTCTGTATGTTTTAGATACACGAGTCTCGCCAGTCTAGTTACATTGAACAGTTTCTGACAACTTCGAAATAACCTATTATCGAACGTAAAACCAACTGACTGAAATTTCGGCAGTTCTTGACGCCCATCTTTCACTAGACGCGCATATGCGTACACGAAGTGATACGATTTATTATACGCATTCAGATGGTTTGAGTTTGCGTCGCATTGGTTGAACTGTGAAGCCTAGCATACAACCTTAAACCTAGAGACAACGTGAGTCGTTTCTACAACTAAACTTCCTTGCTGAAACTTAATGAAAGACGATCTCTTCACTCTCTAACTTAAATGCACAAAATTTTTAATACCCGTACACCACACTATCTATCTGACCGCTTTTCTTACTTATATTCCTTGCACGATGTCAACACCATATTTAAAAAATTACAACAAGCTTTTGATTCCGCGTCACAAAACAAAATTCTTTGCTGAATCTTTTACTGTGTCTGCATCGCGTCTATGGAATGGGCTGCCGCATTATCTGTGTAAAATAGAAAATACAAAAGTTAAAAAAAAAAAAGTACGGGACTTTTTACTTTCAAAACTGCGGTAGAGATCACAAATGTCCACTTTTATTTTTTTAATGTACATATGTATGTTAATATTGCATTGTTCTGCTATTTATATTCGACATTTAAAAGGGCCTATTATTATTATAGTTATTATAATTATTATTGCTGTCCTATTTAGTTTTTAATAGTCGAGCAAAGCTTCTGTAAGCTATAATGATTAACTTAGAGCTCCTCGCTGCATTTTGTAATTTATGTATTTTTTGTTACTTTGTTACTTATGTATTAAATATTTTGTGTTTTATCTCACTTATATACTTTATACTTATTCTTATTTCTAACGACATTGGCTTAAATTATCATATTATTTTCAGTTTCATAGTTCGAGTTGTTTTTATCATACAGTTTTCGTTTATTGTGCATTTAATAAGTAGCGCTCAAAATCTTGGACATCTTGGTATTTAGGCTTATTTTATAACTTTATTTAATCTATTTGTTACTGTTATTTTTTTCTTCCAGCTTCTCCTTTAACTCTGTTAATCTAGTTTGTATTAGTATACGCGATGCATTTACTCTTATGCTGTTTAAATTTTAATTTAATTATCATGCTGTTTTAATTCTCTCATGATACATCGCTAGTTCATTATTACTTTTTAATTTTAGTATTACCATAGGTATTACCTTAGACTTAAGTTTGAAGTGTCATAAAATAATTTTAAACTGTAGACTGAAATTTTTATGGCCCATTGTCAGACAATGTGACATCGCCTTAACTGCGCCATTAATAAAGTCGTAATATTATTATTAACCGTTACATTACCTGAGCTGCTTGCTACATTGGTTGAGCTGCTACACTCTACTACTACTACTACTACTACTAATAATAATAATAATAATATCTTTATTTGGCGCAGTTAAGGCAATTTTGCCTTCTCTTACACTGAACCTATCAGATCTCATACAGAAATGCTACAACTGACATATAAAAAGGAATATTAATAATGAGACGAAAATAAAAAATTATGCTAATTATAAAGATAACATAGTCACTCCCAAAAATAATATGTGACATCAAACAATATACAGACAGGCACTCAAAAACACTGAGTTTTAGCAGGTAGCCTAGTAAGTTAAACACGTTCCACAAGTGTAAGAGAAGGCACTTTAGCCTTAACTTCGCCAAGAAAATGAAAGACGAAATAAAATAAAAATAAATAAACTAATAAGTGTCTAGTACTTGTCTAAAAGTATAACAAAAGCACTGCATAAACTATTTATCAATACACACATAAACATTAAAAGATTAAAAGTATTTAACTTATTCAGTGTTTTGCAGTTTATCATGAGAGATGTACTTATGAAATAATAGAAATAACTGAGTAATGAAATAATTAAATATACTTATTCTTGAAAATATTAATGATCACTAGTTATAAATCATAGTCCAACAGATGTCGCACAAGTTTCAGCACAACAGTCTTATTTAACATCAGTAACACAGAAACAGTGATAATTAATGTTTTAGCATTACATGTAAAAAGAAAAACATACAATAATACAATACAAGGAGAAATTACAGAAAATATAAAACACTTTATAATTTTAAAAAAAATCATTTACGCAGCCATTTAGACAAGCATTCATACAAAAAATGTTTCCTCCTACAGACCCCGGTCACTTAGTAGCAGCACTGCTTGTTACATTAGCTGAGCTGCTACATTGGCTGAGATGCTACATTGGCTGAGCTGCTACATTGGCTGAGATGCTGCATTTGCTGA
>PNEQ01070847.1:0-23446 GCA_003012365.1 Medauroidea extradentata
TGTTAAACATTATCGCTACCCAGACGTATCACCGCTGTTAGACTAATGTTACAACTATACTTTGCATGTTGAAATGTTCAACATTATCGCTACCCAGACGTGTCAGCGCTGTTAGACTAATGTTTGAACTATACCTTTGCATGTTGAAATGTTAAACATTATCGCTACCCAGACGTATCACCGCTGTTAGACTAATGTTTGAACTATACCTTCGCATGTTGAAATGGTTCTTAAGAATTCTTAGTTTCTTGTTGAAGTCAGGATAGAGGGTTTTACGGCCTTTCAACAACGAGGTCTTAAGAGCCGATGAGGATGAAGTAAGTTGAATGGCATGCGCATCATCCGTGTCTGAGGAGAGGTTCTAACACAGGATCTCTCGCACCGTAGACCGACCAAGCACCTAACTGACTACACTGCGGGGGCTGGATGTCTTGGAGAAAATATTCAGAATGACGTTGAGAGAAATGAACATTGCATAAGTAATTGTTAACGTGTCGAACGCATATACAAGAGTGAAAGAGACGGACAGGAATTAGCGAGTATGTCCTATATAATATTTATCTTAAATAATGAGTAGTGTTTATAGTCTATGCTTAACAATGCTGCCACATAATGCTTGCTCTCATTAACGTATTGTTACAAGTTTAGCACAAAAACATTATGTGTGGGCAATTCCCATGAGTTCTTTGGGATAGAGGTCTTATAATTATAAATAAAAGAGTTAAATTAAGTACTGGATTTAGTAGCTCACAAAGCTACGAAATACACAAAACAGTAAACAACTATGACTCTCACAACACAATTAGTTATGCACACAATTACTCCTGTGTCACAGACACGTTAATTAGCTTGAACAATTAAAGCACAAAAATGTCTACCATAGATTAATCAAACACTACAAATCACAATAAAATTCAGTCATACATCCAATCAACAGTCTTTCAAATAGGGACAATGTACAACCTTATCAGTCCGAAGTGGTGATGGCTCACCAATTGCTGCGCAGCACCCCGAGTTCACCGCTGCCTTCACTCTTGAGGTTTTCGGTTTGACTCCCGTCGCGCACCTCCTCTTCGCCCGTCAGCCCGCCGCAATAGTCCTCTTGTTTCGCCCAATACTGCTCCGCAGGTAGCCGCCTGCTGCCTCACAGTTGACCCTAACGTCACCAAGATATCTACACCTGTCTCTCTTCACAAGCATAGCACCTTCCTCTAGCACGACCAATAGCGAACTCTCCCCAAATGTGCCGATTCTGCGCTTTTATACTCCTTGAAACAGTCGGGGAAACCCGCATTACAGGGTCTAAAATAGACATTACCACATGTTTCGGACATTATTTGAGTCACATAGGCCGCCCTCGTAGGGTTAAGACCCAGTTAAGACAGGTATCTATGACGTAGCTTCAGTGTGTCTTCCATCACGTAGCCGCTCAGTCTATGATCAGGGGCCAGTCCACAAAGTGTTACGAAACAGCCGTCGACCACTGGCCTCCAGGCACATGGCACGCAACACTGCCTCCTCCTTAAGTCTGTTCGTCCCGAGCAGACACAGTAGTCTCAGGTACATTGTAGAGGGCCAATCTGTCGATATGTACAACTTTAGGTCCTATCGCCAGAGAGTCTCGACGAACAATCCGAAACACAACATCATTGATCTTCTTCACTATTTCATAAGAGCCTTCCCAATTCTTCTGCAGCTTGGGACAATACCCCTTCTTTCTCTGAGGGTTGTACAACCACACCAGTTGTCCTTCTTGGAGTGTTTCAACTGGTGCATTCCTATCGTAGCGAGTCTTTATCCTGTCGGCGTTGATCCTAAGGTGTCGCAGGAAAAAGTTGTGAGTGTGAACCAACTTGCGACGTAACTCGCTGGCATACACTGGGGATGCAATCTGGTATTCCTCTGGCGGTCGTCCGAACATCAGGTCACTCGGGAGACGGAGCTCTCTTCCAAACAGCATCCTTGATGGTGTCACCTTTGTTGCTTCATGAACAGCAGAACGGTATGCTAGCAGAAACAGTGGTACTTTGGAGTCCCAATCCTTTTGGTTATCGAATACAAAGATGGATAGGTACTGCTACAGGTTGCGATTTAGGCGTTCGACCATTCCATCAGACTGTGGATGTAGCGGAGTGGTTCGGATCTTCTATATACCCATTATCTTCATCACTTCTTGGAAAAGGGCAGCTTTGGAATTCTGCCCTTGGTCCGAATGAAGCTCCAATGGCACCCTAAACCTTGAGAACACATGTTCGACCAGTGCGTCAGCCACCATGCTGGCTTCTTGATTCGGTATGGGAAGACCTCTGGCCATTTGGTGAAGTAGTCCTGCATCACCAGCAAGTACCGATTGTTTCTCTCAGTTATTGGCAAGGGACCCAAGATGTCAACCGCCACTCTCTCGAATGGGGCACCAACATTGTACTTCTGGAGACAACCTAGGCCTCTGACACTAGGAACTTTCTTTGCGGCACAGTCGTCACACATTCGGCACAATCTGTCGACATCTTCACGGCAATGAAGCCAATAAAATCTCTCTCGAACATTGTTGAGTGTCTTATTAATGCCGAAATGACCGCCTGACACAGAATTATGGAGCTCCTTCAGTACCTCTGGGACCATGTTCTCTGGGAGGACCAACTGTAGGTGCTCATGTCTGCCATCTGCACTCTCCCAATTCCGGTAGAGGACACCATTCTTCAGAACAAGTGAATTCCACTGTGCCCAATATGCTTTAGTTGTAGCACTGTTTTCAGATAGCTCCTGCCATTCTGGCCGGTGGTCCTTCTCTTTCCAATCCAGTATTGGGCACAAGTCTGGGTCAGTTTGTTGTTCTTCTCTTATCTTGTCGTCAGTCAAGGAGAACTCCCCATTGGCTGTTGATGCCTGGAGCCTTGTTGTTGTGACATAGCGCACCCTTCCACTTTTCGCCTCTTGCTATTCACAGTGGCGACAGTTGGGGTCACAAGGTCTGCAAAATAATGAATCTGCATTATTGTGGGAGCGACCAGCATGGTGTTGTTTATCAAAGTTGTATTCTTGAAGGTATTGTATCCATCGAGCTATTTGTCCTTCGGGATTCTTGAAGTTCATTATCCAGCATAGAGCAGCATGATCTGTTCGCAAAGTAAAGTGTCTGCCATATAAATAGTGGTGGATATGTGATATGGACTTCACTATTGCCAATAGCTCCCTGGAGTGACACAATAGTTTCTCTCTGGTTCCTGCAGTACTTTGCTGAAATAATCTAAAGGCTTTTCTACTCCATCTTGAACCTGTGATAGCACAGCTCAGATGCCTACATTACTCGCATCTGTGTCCAATATAAACTCGCCTTTACTATAGGGGAAGCCCAAAACTGGAGGAGACAATAAAACTTCTTTTAATTTTCTGAAAGAGGCTTCACAATCAGGGGTCGACGGAAATTTTCTTTTAGCTTCAGAAAGCTCATGTAGTGGCTTCGCAATTGTAGCAAATCCATGTACAAATCGCCGATAATAAGCGCAGAGTCCAAAGAAGCTTCTCACCTGTGTTTTGTCTGTTGGTTGTGGCCAATCTTTTATTGCTCTGTTTTTTTCTGGGTCAGTCTGGATTCCATCGGCAGATACCACATTCCCTAGGAAACTAACTTTCTTTTGGAACAGGTGGCACTTCCTGGGAACCAGCTTCAGATTTGCAGCAGCCCCTTTTTTGAACACGTAATATAATCTGGTAAGGTGTTCTTCAAATGTTTTACCTGTGACCACAATATCATCTAAGTAAACTTGGCAAATATCTAGAGGCAGGATCTTTTTCATTAGTCGTCCCAAGGTAGCTGCGGAATTGCATAGCCCAAACGGCATGACTTTAAACTGTCAAGTTCCTTTTCCTTGCACAGAGAAGGCTGTCTTCTCCCTGCCCTCTTGCGCCACCTCACATTGCTAGTAGCCACTCTTCATGTCAAGTGTAGAGAACCATTGTGACCCTGTCAAGCTGTACAGTGTGTCATCAATCCGGCGGAGGGGGTAACTGTCCTTTTAGGTCACATCATTCAGCCGGTGGCAATCCACGCAAAATCTTGTGGACCCATCTTTCTTAACTATCACAACAGTTGATGACCAAGGGCTGACTGACGGCTCGATCACATCCAAGTCCTTCATTTCTTTCAAGATGCCATTCAGTCTCTTGTGTAGCCAGAGGCACTCGTCTTGGGGGTAGCTTGATTGGCCTAGCTTCTCCTGTATGAATGTGATGTTGTACAGCAGATGTTCTGCCAAGGTCAAGTGGCCCACATGAAAAAGTTCTCTTGTTTTTCTTCAGAAGTTCTGCCACAGCCTTTTCTTGTATCCAGTTCAGGTTTTCTCTAGTTCTGGTCAGTAGTTCCTTGAGTGGTTCTGGCATATTCCCATTAAGGTCGCCTGATATGATGGCTTCTTTGCCGGCTGTAGTTATTTGGGAGACTTGTTTGCACACTCCTATTATGGCCCCCTCTTAAAGCCGGATTGCCCTGTTGGACAAGTTGCCCATTCGAACAGGTAGATTTCCAGGACTCGGCGAAACCAATGTTCTTGCTACCACCACCTCATCAAGTAGGCTGCATCCTCTTCCCATATGTTTGACCAGAGCTACACGCCGCACAAAATTGCCTCGACACCGTGCGGGGATGACAATCTCGCTGGATGCTGGCAAAACAGTTGTCTCACAACAGACCACTTGGCAGCAGGTTGGCACGGATAGTTAGCTTCGTGACATCATTACCAGTTCTCGGTTACCAGTCCTTGGTACTCCCGACCGAGTATCTATACAGCACTCTAACTTGCGCAACACATCCAGGCCCAATAAACATTCATCTTCTATGTCGGCTATGTACACTTCGTGCTCAATGCAGAGGTCACCCAACTTAACTGTACCCTTTCTTCCCCTTCACCTGTGGTCTCGCCTGTCACAGTCATCAGAAAGCTCTGTTTGTATTTATGATTCCGTGACTGCTGGGGACAAGGCCCCAATATGTACGGTCTGACAACAGTAATGTTTGCTCCGGTGTCCGCAACCATGTTGCAATAAACATTATCCAGACTGCCCTCCAATAGGATTGCATCAAACTTTTGTTTCACTGAACGTCCCTGAAGAAATACTCGGGCCTTGTCTCTCGCAGTCACCGGCCTTCGCCCCTTAAGACCGGTGCTTACAGGTTTCCCGAAGGATGGCCAGATCGGGCAGCCTCATCCTGCTTTTGGCTTCTGTTTTTCTGTAACCATCGCGGGCACTGGGCTCTGAAGTGACCAGATTATCCACATTCCCGACAGTCTGGTCGCCCCTGTTGTCGAGGGCGGGTTGTAATCGATGTGATTCTGTGTATCATGGTTTCCATTCTCTTCAAGGTGTTCTCGAAGCGGCTATCTCTATCGTCGCCTGCCACTGTGACCGCCCGCACAGCACGCCGAGTTGATGGTCCTCTTGCAGATTCGACCTCCTGCGCTCTGGCAAGGGCATCTCGCCATAGTCCTTGGGGCGGCCAAGCGCACTGCTTGGCGCACCTCTACATCGGCGATGGCATCGACGAAGGAACCGACTGCTATGATATCTCGTGCCTGCTCTGGACATCCCTCGAGAGACAAATGGGCGAGTCGCACAATGTCCTGCCACAATTCTTGTAGTGGCTCACCTGATCTCTGGGTGCGGCTCCTTAGTTGGGCATGGTGGGCATGTCGTAAGTACTTGTCTTTGAAGCGCAGCTCCAGGGCAGTTACTAATGTCCAGTGTTCCAGACGTTGTTGTTCCAGAAGCGACTGGAGTATACTGAGGGCAGGTCCCCTGAGCACAGCAGCAAGGTAGTAGGCTCGTTGCTGGTCAGACCAACCATTTATGGTTGCCACAATCTCGAACTGGTTTTGGTACTCTCGCCACGGAGTCTGGCCATCGTACGGAGCAGGCTTGACAGAAATCCCTTTTCCAATATTTGATACAGGCACACTAGATACAGAAACATGTTGCAGCCCATTTTCTTCCTGGTTGTGAATCACACTACTGCCTGGTTGAAACTTCGTGGTCTTCTCTTCGCTGCCTCCAGGTATTGATTCAGCAATGACCTTGTCTTCCCTGGTAACAAGATGGCTACATTCTTGAAGCTGACGAAGTTCTTGCAGCTGCTTTCTTATTTCACTTAGTTGCTGTTCTACCTTATAATATATGCTGTCTACCTTCGTGTCCATACTGCCAATATTCTCGTTAATAGAGTCTATTTCCTGGTACACCATTTCTTTAACACTATCTACCTGCTTACTTACATTTTCATTTACACTATCTATTTTCTTATCTACATTTTCGTTTACACTATCAGTTTACTTATTTACATTTGCATTTACTGAATTTATTTGGCCACTTAATTGGCCACTCATTCCCTCAATGAGGGCCTTTAGTGCTTCTACTTCCGCAGACATGCTTCTTGTAAACATTCACATTTACAATTGAAATTTAAACCAAATTTATAAAGTGGCTCCATTTAATTAAATAGTAGTTATGTGCAATGATTTAATTAGCAGAATTAATTACTGAATTAATTGTATGCCTCTATCCCACTTCTGACACCAGTGCTACAAGTTTAGCACAAAAACTTTATGTGTGGGCAATTCCCATGAGTTCTTTGGGATAGAGGTCTTATACTTAGAAATAAAAGAGTTAAATTAAGTACTGGATTTAATAGCTCACAAAGCTACGAAATACACAAAACAGTAATCAACTAGAACTCTCACAACACAATTAGTTAGGCACACAATTACTACTGTGTCACAGACACGTTAATTAGCTTGGACAATTAAAGCACAAAAAAGTCTACCATCAATTAACTAAACACTACAAATCACAATAAAATTACCAGTCATATATCCAATCAATTGTCTTTAAAATAGTGACAATGTACAACCTTATCAGTCCAAAGTTGTGATGGCTCACCATGTGCTGCGCAGCACCCCGAGTGCACCGCTGTCTTCACTCTTGAGGTCTTCGGTTCGACTCCCGTCGCGCACCTCCTCTTCGCCCGTCAGCCCGCCGCAGCAGGCCTCTTGTTTCGCCCAACACTGCTCCGAAGGTAGCCACCTGCCGCCTCACAGTAGACTCTGACGTCACCAAGATGTCTTCACCAGTCTATCTCCACAACCATAGAACCTTCCTCTAGCACGACCAATAGCGAACTCTCCCCAAATGTGCCGATTCTGAGCTTCTATACTCCTTGAAACAGTCGGGGAATAGCCACATTACAGGGTCTAAAAATACGCATTGTCACACGTTTCGGACATTTTTTGAGTCACATAGGCCGCCCTCGTAGCGTTATGAGACAGTTGGGACAGGTATCTATGACGTAGCTTCGGCGTGTCTTCCATCAGGTAGCCGCCCAGTCTATGAGACAGGGGCCAGTCCACAAAGTGTTACGAAACAGCCGCCGACCACCGGCCTCCAGGCACATGGTATGCAACAGTATTGCGATTTTATCTTGTGTGCGCCAAATTTTTCATCTGACTAGAATGTGTGTTGAAGACCGTTGTTTACCATCGACAAGTGTGTTGAAGTAGTATATTTTTGTATCTTCCAGAACATGAGCTGGTGGCTAAGGATAAGGGCCATCTTGGATGATGTCACAGTTGACCTTCGACCTTGACTTCCGAAATTATACATCTGTAATTTACCTTGACACATGCAATTTGAACTTAATTGTGACCTTTATAATAGGCTTTTGGCATCCATCTCGTGCCCATCAGCTATATTTTTTACTTATTAATTTCCAACTGACAGTTGTTTCATCACATGGGAGCTCCCATTTTTGTACTCGCACCTCGGGTACTCTCGCCCGTCCTTTGTGATTCTGGCCCCTCGGCCATGCTCGAGTGCTCTCAGGCATGTTTATAATGAGAATCACTGTGAGGGGCGCTGATGCCTCTTGGTTCTCGAGTAGACCGTCAGGAGTGCTGCACTAAGTGTAATGGTGCATGGATCTTGAATGTATCGCAGTGTGATAAGTTCGCAGTGAGGCTTTTGGTGAGGTAGGATTTGTGGCCACCCACGATAGCACGATAGTACTTTATGACAATAGCCAGGACCTGTGATGGCCCTGATATTATCTCGTAATAGGTCAGGTCTTGAGACAAGTTCGTCTACTTGAACACACCCTCTGGTATACGGAGGTCTGTAGAACATGTGACATCATACATACATTATATTCTTTATGCACTATTGTATTTGTTATAAATTTTAAGTTTCGATTACTGAGCCAGGCAGTTTACAGTTATATTCGATTAAAAATTGTAACTGTGACTATACAACTTAAAGCATTTTTATATATTGTTGCATATGTGCATATTATATTACATATAATATTAAACAGCTACAGTTGTAAGAGCATAGACTGGTAATCTAAATAAGCCTGTTATGTAATAATAATGTGTAGGTCTAGTACATTTAACCTTGACTGGCATGCTTGTTGTTTGAAATAAATTCACATATCGAAAAGGAAACTACGTCGTTTTATATTTGTGTTACATAACAGCAAACAAAAACATTGTTTTTATAGCAATGAAAAATTGTTTATTTGCCTACAGCTATAAAAATTTTATTTAAATAGGCATATTTTATTTTAGGCTTAAGATTAAGTGAATTTATGGCTTAAACAACACCTTAACGTAGGCTTACCTATAAATATTTTTTACATCTATAACTTAATTAAATATCTTAGCATTTGCACTTATTAGTCTATCGATAGGTTTATTATGTAAATATCAAATACAAACCCCAGTTCTACAAATGACAAAAATTGAAAACTGAGAATTTGAGACATTTATCTCAATTAACTTTATCGTTAGTCATTGAAAATTTAATTATTAAGAGGTTACTTTTTGTCTGCAGTGAGTATTTACGAGGCAGCAATTAAAAATGTAAAAATAATTTTCATCTGTGACAGAAAGAGTTTTCTAATAATTTGTCTTCAAAGAGCTTATGTTTACAAGTGTTAAGTACCAGTACAGTGTGGAAGGTGTGAGTTCTCATCTGTGACATAGAAAGTGTTTTCTAATAATTTGTCTTCAAAGAGCTTATGTTTACAAGTGTTAAGTACCAGTACAGTGTGGAAGGTGTGAGTTCTCATCTGTGACATAGAAAGAGTTTTCTAATAATTTGTCTTCAAAGAGCTGATGTTAACAAGTGTTAAGTACCAGCAAGGTGTGGAAGGTGTGAATTCTCGGAACTGAGTGCCTCCAATCTTCCTGGTCTTGCCTGGAGCTCATGCTGTGCACGTTGCTAGCGGGCACCTTGACTGTGACCTGACATGTCTTCGTGCTAGTTGTCGGGTATTCCCCTACCAACCTGCTGGCTGTAACACCGCTCTTAACACTAAGGCGAGCTCATAGCTGCCATGCAACTACTTCATCCTAACATTATGCCGACATACATGCATGCTTCTGTCAATGAATCAACCAAGTGTTTAGTCAACTGGTTAATGTATTTTGTTAACATAAATTAATATTTTGAATAAATAAAGAGAATGCAATACCAGAGACGTGGGGACTGACAATTTGTAACTATGAAAAAATATTAGCAAAAGTACGTGATGTACATATGTACATACGTTGAAGTAGGCGTGATATGACCACAAGGACGGTACGTTAATGCACTTTGCTGCTAGTCATCTAACTCTGTACAGTCATTACGTCTGCCTCAGTTCATACCTTTCTTGCTACTGACTGGTACGGTTCTGACTATAAATAAATAATAATTCCTTTCAGTCTTATTACAATTACGAAATTGACGCTGAATTGTTTACTTTTATTTTTAAATGCTGGTTTTTACATGGACATTAACCATTCCAAATGACCATCAGGAAACTCTATAAATGGGCAAATGACATAATTTTATGTATTGAATGTTGCCTTTTAGTTGAAGTAATGCATACTAAAATAATGTTTATTATTGTCATTATAAAAGAAACCGTATCTTCTTATCCTTGCATCTTCATCATGCAGTAAATATCAAAGTACAAAGCGACATTGAGCAAGGTCACGTGACAAGTTTTTATAAGCAAAATATTGCTTAACATTTACAATATGTAACATTGTGTGAAAATCCCATCCAAATATATTTCTTTTCAAAATCCAAAACTAATGCATTAAATATAAATTGATTATAATATAAGTTACTGAAGTTCACCAACAGAACTGTCGACTGATATTCCTCCTTGCATATTGGGAAGCGCCGCTTAGAAGTAGTGGGATTCTGTATCTCACAAATGACAACGTAATCTGAGAAATTCCACCAGCATAAATATTAACACCGTGTCGTTGATTTTCAGTGGATTTTCTTTTACCGGTTAAACAAAAGTTGTGGCGCATGTGGTCACAGGGAGGCATTTAAATCTTTATTTGGGCAAAATATACAATTTGCAATGTACTTTAGAAAAACGTCGCGTTTTAAGTACACAAAATATGTCATTTTAAAAAGTAGTTATTTTACTTATACCTTTCAAACTTCATGTACCATACTTAAGAAGCCTGACATATTTGATGTTTAGCTAGCGTATTGTAAAAGTAATATAATTTACAAAGTAACAGTGTATTTTTTTGCCGTAAGTACAAGAATAACATTCAGTTAAAAGTGATAAATATTCATATTTCCATATAAAAATATGAAATAGTGTTTCTAGCATGATAATAGTTATACACATTCAATAAACGGCAAATGTAAGTGCAGAAACCAAGATTTTCTGAGTATGAGTATAAACTGTGACGTAATGCGGCAGCCATTAATATTTTTGTTAACATTTTCATGCTAATATGTTTACAATTCTAAAGAAAACTAAGTAATTTGTTAAATAATATGTTTATGCTTATATTAGCTTAATACTAACCCCTAATATCGAGCTAAGCGACGCTACGGACTCGCATTTGCATTGCAGACTAAAATATTCCACAGATATTCTTTGTATTTGTATTAATTTTGTATTTTTTAATTATTCATTTTAGTTTATACATGTGTTGTTTTAATTATAGACACAATTATTACTTTTTTGAAGTTATTGGAGACTTATAGGAACCTCACCTAACCTAACACGCGCCCGACCACGACTGGCAGTGTATCACTTAACCTGACAGTACGGAGCTACTTCTCACATTGTGCGAGACTCAGGCCTAACCAGCATTCATTTTGTTTATTCTACGTCCATTTTTTCAAATGTCGGCGAATTTTTATATTTTTAGAATAGTTTTACGTATGTTAGGAAATATATATTTCAGAATTTCACCAGATTTGCTACACACGTACTACATACAAAGCTTATTTTAATATTGTGTATTTCGTTCAACCAGTGTTCGTATTTTTGGTTTCAAAATGGCAGCCTTCTTTTGTATTGTTAGTGTAGTATGAGTTATTAATGAAATATTTTCAGGAATTTCATCGAACTTGGTACGCTTACTTAATATTAAGCTGACTTGACATTTGACTATCTCGTTCATCCTTTGTAATCCTGTGTATCATACGTCTAAATTAATATTATAATTTAATATTCCCAGGTTACGTAAACGATCATAACATTCAGGGTTAATTTGCACCCACTTTGAGAAAGTAGACTTATTAGTTATACTGGTAATTTCGAGTTCTTAATATGTTACATTAATTAACTTTACGTCCTACTAATTTCAGACAAAATATTGCGGTTATTTATTAATACTTCTTTATGGTTATACGTGCACGTTGAGGTGTCACATTAACTAAACTGGTTCTCGTATTAAACTACCTCGTTTATATTCAGCCGCCTGAAAATATACAAGAAGAATAATGGGTGCATTAAAAAAATGAGACTTATACTTTCTTATAATCACCCGTAGTAAATATACCCGATGATTGCAGTTACATATTTTTTTGCAGCGAATGCGAAACATTTTCTGGAATTTCGAGGAGATTAGTCGGGCTGTAGCGTAGTTTCGTCCTCGCCGGGAAGTAACAATGGATGATCGACATCTGGAATAGAACATGATTTATCTTAAACTATAGCAACCGTGAGTTTCATGAGTAATATCTTCCCATGCCATAGTTATACTACAGAAGAAACACGTTAACTGCTAATGATAACTATGCTTTATATTATACTACAATATGTCACTAAACAACGAGCATAGAAGAGTCAAAAGTTTTTAACATTTTATGATTAGGCTAGCTGCCCGGTCGCCACTTTTATAAGGAAATGCTGTAACAATAGCTTATCTTGTTATAAGTTATTGAGGACATGGGGAAAACACATTTTAATATTCTTTACCCACAAAGCATGACGATACCTCACCATGTTTATGAGATACCGAGGATATCGGGAACATACATGTTACACTTTTCACAGTTTAGGGGATGCTCACGCCGCAAGGGGCAGCTACCCTTAAATTGCCATACATCAAACAGAAAATTAACTCATCTGTCACTGTCACTTATATGTGCGTATATAATAACACAGTATTATCCCGTCGTCTTGTCTTACATGGGATTCGAACCCAAAACATTTTAAGTGTTCCAAACAACTGCACTGGGTAGTTCATTAAAATTCTTAACAAATGAAACTTGTATATACTTCAGGTCCACATACAATGAGGTATACGTATCAATAGGACTACAAATTATAGTAACTATTAAATGATTTGACCTTGGTCACACCTGCTTCCCGGGATTTCTAGAACATTTCACATCATTCCACCCCCGAAATTGTCGAATTTCGAAAAATCGTGGAGGAAATTTTTAGGTATTTATGTAAACATAATTCCTGTTAAAAATCATCTCGATACCTCAAAAGTCTGAGATATACAGAGGATTAATTGAAAACACATGTTAATGCCCTTAGAGATTGGATTTCAAAAAGTCCTGAAGCTGCTTATTAAGATATGCATATGCTATATTCTGAAGCAAAATTTACCTCAGTATCTCAATGGGTTTGATAGATATCAAGGATTAATAAAAAATACATTATACTGCTTTTCACCCCATACATTTTCGAATTACGAAAATTCTAAAAAAATGGGTCTTATGCATTTTTGTAAGAATCATTCAGAATCAAAAATCACCTCGATATCTCAACGGCTTTAAGCACTAGGCCTATGTAGTACTTATATAAAATATATTTCACTCTCTTTCACCCTCTTACTATTCGAATTACTAAAAATCCATTCTTAGTGAATGCCAACGTCGTAAGATGAAGCTACCCTCGAAATATCATTTATCTAGGTCTAGCGGTTTGGGCTGTGCGTTAATGAGTGAGTGGGTGAGTGAGCAGGCGGGTGAATGAGTGAGTGCATGGATGTGTGAGTGAGTCGGTGGGTGAGTGAGTGAGTGAGTGAGTGAGTGAGTGAGAGGGGTACTTCATTTTCTAAATACATTTCTCAATCTGGAAGTAGCCTATTATTATTCTGCTACTTTTCCGTACAGATCACATTGAAAGCAACACTGTGTATGTTATTATAATAATATTAGAAACTTAGGATGTAATATATTGGACGACAATATTGTTTACGAGACACTCGTATTCAAACCTGTGGTGTAAGTGTTTACTCGCTGCCAGTGTTGTTATTCGCAGATCAAGTCTGAGTTTGACGACGAAATATGGTTGTCCAGTAAATTGATAGAAACAACTGGTAGTTTGCATTGGTTTGTCCTAACAAGATCCCACACAATGCATACCAGAGTTTATTTAGTCGAATGGTATTAATTTTATATGCTTTTGAAGTTTCAAGGCAATGTTTTTTTTTCTTATACGAGACGTTATTCGATAGGAACAATAATATTATTAAGTAAAGATGTAATTTACCGTATTTAAACCAACTTAGTAAACATAACCGAGTGAACATATAAAATGATACAATGTAGTGTTGTAATGAATGTGGTGTCCACGTAGGATATCAGAAGTTCAACATCCAAGTTCAATCCAGACTGTAGCAGACTTAATAACCTTATTCTAAGCTGTAACCAAGTCATCTAAGGTTCGCGGTTCATTCAGCTTTCTTCAGAAAAACAAGTAGCAATGTAGCCACACATCTTCGAATATTCTTTAACTCAGGATACGCCTATCCTTAGTTGGTTCAGGACTTTCCGAGGCATATAAGGGAGTTGGAAGCATGCATGAAGTTCGTTGTGCGGGTAGTTTCATGGGTCTTCTGGAGATCAGTTCTGGCACAATTCTACCCGGCGTTTATTAAGTGATAATATGGGTGCTTCGGTTGGTTAAGGGGCAAGTCCTTTCTTAGGTATCTGGTCTCTGTCTCTTGTATTTTGTTCTTTAAGTTCTGCAAGCATAATATAACTGATTTACAGGAGTCGGGCGAAGAATTTTAAGTACTAAACTTCAAATACAATGCGTTACATTCCTGTATTATATGAATTTAGTGTTGGGAGGAAACTGTACGACAGAGAATCACGCTCCAAGAAAAAGAGTTATGGTTGGTAGCCTGTACAACACTGAAGGATGAAGAAATACGAAGTCTTATGATGAAGATGGAATTGCCACAGAAAACTTACATCAAATTTTCCCTGATTGCCGCATAACGGTTGTTAATATTGAGCCGTCACGTGACAAATGATTGTGTTATAGCTCTGAACGCCCACAGTATCTATTTTAGTCATGTGAATTTATTATTATTTTTAATTTTTCTCTACGACTTGCGTAGTGAAACTTTTAAATTTTGCTGTATGTCATTCAAATTGCTATGTAGATAATATAGTTTTTCTTACTTTATATTGTTGACAAAAACAGTCGCTTGGCAGTTTTTTTGATGTTGTTGTAATATATTCGAAGTGAAAAAAAGACGGAGTGTGTCATGTTTGGAATTTATGTTAAGTTCTAGTAATAATGGAAATACATAATGTATTTCGAAGACATGCTGCTTAAAGATAACAATTTTCTCTCCTAAACGCAGTGGTTTGTTTGAAGTTATGAACAAGAGTGGTATGTTACCAATTCTTACGTAGAATCACGATTTTAGTCATCGTATGTAGGAAACTGTGAAACATATTAACCCATGGAGTCGCCCAAAAACATAGAGTCTCATTGCTCACCGTAACCTTAATTTTTAACTATTTGCCCTTCTAGTCGGAAGTGCAAGTGATGGTTTTAAACACGCTAACACGATATTCTATAGTCAAGTATAATTCATGTTAATTTGAAAAGTTAAAAAACTACTGACAGCCACTACAGAAGGCTTCAATACTGGTCTGAACTTGAAGGGAACAAATAGTCCAGGATCAAGATTCCTACAAAAGTGCAAACAATCAGAGGTTGACCTTGCTGGAATGCGAACCCGGGTCGTCGTAATGGAAGGCGAGCGCTCTAGCCAAACCACGGCCTTATAGTGTAGTGTATGGTGGAGTGTTGCATATACTGCCAGGAGAATGTACTTGCCTTCAAGTAGGTAGGATTGTCGTGAACCTGCCTTGACAGCAGATGTGGCTGGGAACAGGTTTCCCAGGCTGCGATGTGTGTTGGCAGCGAGTCCAGGACCTCCAGCAGCAGGAGGGAGGGAACAACAACACAGACCACGTGACTGGTGACCTCGCCAGCCTTACAGGCACACTATATAACAAGGACCTGCAGCACAGACACTTAGCTTCAAGCAGACGTCACTATGAAGTACAGCTTGGTGAGTTCCTGCAGCTAGATGCGCCTGTCTACTTTCTTATCTATAACTTATCCGCCTACTTTCACATTATTTTTACACCAAATTTTCAACGTGTTTATTTGTTCGTGTATATATTTAGACTTATCCATTGCACATCGATGAATATTTTGAAAAAAACTTATCAAACTCAGAAACATTTTGCTAATTCATAAATATTTCGTAAATATTGTCTGAGATATGACTGTAAACACGCAAATGTAGTGCCATAGCTACATATATTCCCTACAGTTTCGTGTAGCAATATAATGGTTGCATAGCTTTCAATATTCTCTAAACAAGTATCGTTGTAGTTACAGCACGCGCCATGTCAGTTGGCGGGTATATAACGAGCTGGAATGTGTTGAATGTAATATTACTACAGTTGTAAATTATAATGGCTAGTTTACATAGATGTACTTCATTCCTGTATTTATAGGCTACTGGGTGTTTTTGCAGTGGCCTGTTGCTTGAATTCCTTGAATGTGCCCTTCACTCAGTAGCCGCCACTCGCCATCTAAGCTGGCGCGCAGTCTACCATACGTCCGTTAAAATAGGGACAAGAGTCCAGCTTGGTTGACGGTATAATCTAGGTTCTTGCTACAACTGTTATATAGAAAGAGTTAAGCGAATATTTCTCATACAAAACGTATTGTTGTAGGAACAACCGAGACAATACCGACAATAATCAAACAAGACTGTTGAGCCTAGCCGCGGCGCGGGAACGGTGCGAGGAGGGGGGATACAATATACAATATGACATTTACCTCCCTATATTTGAGTCATAGAAAAGCAGTTTAAATATGAGATAAGACCCTATTTCGTATTTTTTAATTGGTTTTAGTGAATGTACGCGTGTCTACATGTACTCAACTGTCAAAATCCAAATAGAACTCTCTGACTTTGGTGGAAATCTACACCCGCCACGGAGGAAAATGAGGAAGGGTGGGGGTTATAATTTATATGCAGACCATCTTCTGCACGGACAATGTATACTTAATTAATTACAGCGCACAAACTACGGGGACAATGTATATTTAATTAATTACAGCGCACAAAACCTTCACTTCTACCAAAACTACCACTTCCACGTATAAGCCAGATTATTTAAATCTACTTTATTCGAATCCGAAGTTGACACTGACTTACTCGGTTTGAATGCAGTATTCGTTCAGAGAAATACTTGGAAGCTAATACAACAATGCTACCTCAGTATGGTGATTGCGTACACTAGTTATCACTGTAACTAGATTCACTTTCTTGGACGTACTCCATTGCAAATTGAATGACTGTCAAAGAAAACTAAACAAATAAAAGCAAAACCATAAAATAAGCAGAGTATGCTTTAGTCAGCAATATACATACACAACATGAAATTCCAAGATGGAATGCGGTAAAAAAAAAACAAGGAACAAACAGATAATAAACGAAAATAATAACAAATAAAATAAAAACCAAGTAACATGTGACACAACGATGAGACGAAACAACAAACACAGCAGATATCAGACACGAACAGTAGCACTAGTGTTCCTGAACACTGTGTGTCTACCTGATGACGGGAACATATTCCAGTTCCCGAAACGTCGTAACACTGTCTGTCTGGAAAACTACTGTGTCTTGTTTCGTCTCTTCGTTGTGTCGTTTGTCTTGTCTGTATATGTCTGATATCTGTTGCGTTTTGTCTCGTCTACTTGTTGTGTTCTTTTGTTATTTTTCTGTTTGTGTCTGATATCTACTGTGTTTGTTGTTTCGTCTCATCGTTGTGTCGCATGTTACTTGGTTTTTTATTTTATTTGTTATTATTTTCGTTTATTATCTGTTTGTTCCTTTTTGTTATTTGACCCGATTCCATCTTGGAATTTCATGTTGTGTATGTATCTTTCTGACTAAAGCATGCTCTGCTTATTTTATGGTTTTCTTTTATTTGTTTACTTTTCTTTGACAGTCATTCAATTTGCAATGGAGTACGTCCAAGAAACTGAATCCAGTCATGCACTCCCATTGCACAGTTCTTTCAAAGATCAGTTATCACTGTAGTCGCGTGGGTTGGTGTAATTTGTGCGCTTAAAGCATAGAAGGGCAGTTGAAAGAGATATGGGCGACACAGGTACACTTGTCATATGCCAGACTGAACCTGCGTCAGTCTTCGCGTCGAACATTCTAGCATCTTGTAGACACACATTGTCAACACGAAGTTTACTACGGGATGATTACGCCTGAAATGTTTGCCTAAATACCCACTTGAGCACTAACATTAGATAAAAAGTAATTATTAAAATACGGTTACATACTAGGCGTGTCGGGAGCAGTTATGTTTGCTACATCTGGAGTGTTCTATGTTCGGTGACCCGGTAGACTAGGTAGACCGGCTTAGCGAAGCATAGTTAGTACACGCGGCCATCTTTCTTCTACATGCAAGTGAACATCAAAGTTGTACAAGACAGGGAACATTACTAGCGTTCTAGCAATTATCCTACCAATTTGTTTAGTTCACAATGCCAAGTTTATTGTAAAATATTAAATGAAAATTTTAAAGCTGCGCTGGGAATGTTTCGTGCAATAGTAATTGATTGTGCGCTAAATTCGGATTATAAACTGTAAAAATTTGAATAGTTTCAGCTGTACAAAATATTCGAGGTTAAGTGACATGTTGCACAATATGACAATATCCCTTCAATTGCTTCGCTTTATCCATATAGGCACTGTTTATTTCAAAATACTTCTATTTTGTATGCAATTTCGTTTAAAAACTGTTGCGCGTTCATAAAAATGGTTTGTGTACATTCGACTTGTACAATATTGGTAACGTACATTAAATCCGACCGTATCCCGCACTAGCTAGTATACAAGTCCTTGCATGCCAGCCTCTTGTATGCTCACCGGTCATTCACACAAGTCGAGGTGAAGAGAAAGTTGTTCACCTTCTTGTACAATAAAGATTTCCTTTAATAACAGGCCTGATGCTCGCTAGCCAGAGAATGGCGCAGTGAATACAATGATTCTGCTCTTAACTTACTTGACTGGTTATTATTCTGCTAAATAATTGATTGTAGCGCAGCGAAGGTACGTCAAATTAAAATTAGTTAATATTCATTGATACCTACGTCACAGTAGTACTCTAGTCAGTGCTGCCAGAACTACAATATTAAGAAATGTATTTTCTCGTCGCCACACACGATAACATTAGAATGTGGTGGACTGTACACGCATTGTTTACTTCGTGAACGTCTATGTTTGTATGAACTAATGGTGTAAATATACGAGGGCTGAATGAACAATATGAACAAGGACATCAGAAGTGACATCTTTACTGTGAGCGGTCTGTCGCTACGCGTGTTCAAAGAGAGGTAGTTGTTTATATTTTCTAAGACTGGCGATATTTTGTTAACATTTAAGGTCTTTTGATTTTGGAAATTCGTATAGGATTGTACTCCCACAAAATTATCGTTAATGTTTGAAGCCATGTAGACATGTGAGATCACGAAACACAGTACGTAAATCAAAATTTCATCTGAGCGCACTCAGTATCGTCTGAGTGTGCACATAAGTAACTCAGAATTTTTGGAAAACATTTTAAAATAGCCCAAATTTTCATTATAGTTCGATATGTATGATATAAATGGTGCTTTTGCTTTTTATGTATAAGATAACCACAAATAATGTACAAAAAATAATTAATTTTCGAGGATTGACGATGTTTCGCTTCACTTACTACCAATCATCTAGAAACCTTGAGAGACTATACATATATATGACAGTTTTTTTATTTATTTAAGAAGTTAAAATTATATAACAAAGAAGTCATACAAAAATGCTACTAATGGGTCATTGTATTAATTTATTATATCAGTTAAATTTTATATTTTCATAAAATGTGCTTCCAATTATTTCAACCAATTTTTTATGATCTTCCGTTCATCGTTACTAATTGTAACATGAAAAGTTCAAACGAGATTATAAAATTTATAACCAATTAATATATTGCCATGTAACTGTATGAACGTTTGCAAAATTATAGCAAATGTTTAAGGGGGCGTTGCACATAATTCAACGGTAAAAGCATTAAGCTATAACTGTAGGTTTCTTGAAGACAATTTGCGAAAATTAAACAATAGCATAATTATAGACAATAGTTTTAGCCAACGTTGTAAACAAAATTATTTCCAGTGTTACGAACTTCTGAGGCACAATCTCTGACGTCGGAACCTCGTGCATTTTACTGCGGCGCAAGAGATCACGCGTAACGAATTAGTAATTCTAGATAAATATTTACTCATAAAGTTGGCAAATATCATTATCTAGGATTGACATTGAGTGTTTTCTCCACATTGGCTTCGAAAAAAGCGTATCAATCAATTTATGTTTTCAGCGTTTATTTATACACCCCTCACTCTTAAGTCGATAAGTGTATCCTAAAAAGAGAAGTTCAACAGTTTAGTTTCTTATCTGAAGCCAGGAAGACTCTTAATTCATTTACGGATGTAATAACTGAGGAGGAGCCACATACGACTGTGCGCCCTTATTCGAGTAATCGTTTCAATGTAACCGCCATGTTGTGTAGTTTGTGTTTATTCGCAGTTTTGTTAAAGTACACTAACAAGGTCAGGAGAGTATTGATTTGAAATTGAGTTTCTATACACATCTACATTTTGGCATTTACAGATAGTTTTGTTTATTATATTTTGACGGATTACAATTAATAATTACATTACAATATGCGTCAGTTCAGCCTGTTGGCATTGAGTAGCCAACTTCTTTGAATGTCTTAATACCCTATAACAATGTATTTACACTTCTATATCTCAAAACACTATTTGGAATATGTGCCCATTCTCCTGAAAAATCCTAAATCATGTTTGTGAATTGTGTTAATTCGGTATAAATATCAATTATATAACTTTCTATGTAAGAAGTTGTTTGCTTCATTTTGTAAGCAGGCTTATAAAATGTCTTAAAACGTACAAAGCCCTAAAATATGATGCTTAGTAACCTAGTAAATTGTTGTAACAGAATATCAGATAAGCTAGTCAGTGTTATTCCCAAAGGAACCATATTTTATTTTTAAAAGCACTGTTAATGTATATTGTAACAATAATTATTTCAGCAATTCCCTTATATTTCTGTATCAGTGTTTGTATAAGCGGCTAGCTTGCTCACCTCTCACATCTATGTTCCAGATTCATATTTCGGGTGGCGTCTAATACTCGGGTTTTGACCTTTTGAGAATCGTGTTGGACGATGCTGTTGTTGGGCGGGTTTTCTCGGGGATATCCCATTTTCTCTTGTATTTCATACAGCCTGTGCATCATAAACACCTCCTTAGCACTGAAAAGTAGCTGCTAAGTGCTGATCCAAATGTTTTTACTGCACTTAAAATGCAAGTATCAGTTGTTACTAATCACTTGAATTTAAATGTTTTAGTAACCTTAATATAACGGTAAATGTTTAATGTTGCACAAAGTGTCCCGAGTAAATTCAGTAAATTGCTCAATGACGACCTTCAAACATATAGCAAGCACACTTCTTGTAGCAAGTCATATTATGCTGTTCCTACTACAACACTTGATGTTTATAAGTTTCCAAAACTAATCGAATGTATACACACTATAAGGATATACAGTGGCATACGTATTTCAACATGTTCATCCTAGTGTGACGAGAGCCAGTGTGCCGAGGTTCATTACATGGTACAACATTTATGAACTAGTGTATTACGAGTTTTACTTTCAGCTAGCGTGTTAACACTATACGTTTGATCTGTTGATGTGTGATATATTATTAATAATGGTTTGATCGTTTTTCTACAATTATTTGATCGTTTGCACTAAAAGTGTTTGTAACAGGTTATTTCCCGGTTATAGAGAAACCATTAAACTTGCATTTAATTTTAGAAAAAAAATTACTTTTAAAAGGTATTTTGATTTTCCTAAGTTGTTGGATATTTCTTCTTCGTTTTTTAAATGGATTTTGGTGACTTGGTGATTTAGTTTGGTTAAATTGGAACGCTGTCGATATTAATTAAGTTCCTATTCAATTGTCTAATTGGTTTATTACGTAATATTCGCAAACAACACGCAAGATATTTCAGTGCTTAGAAAAAGTAACGTAAAATTCCGAGTTAGCAAGAAATACGACTTTATAGTGGCATTCTAAATTATTGCTACTCCATAGCCTTCTACAATAACACAGTTCCTAATACAGTTTAATTGTAACCAGCAGCGTTCTGTTTGTGAAATGTTGTCTTCTTTCTTATACCTATGTCTTTCGTCCTTGAATTTCCTATTGTAAGCTGTTGTTTGCATTGTTGCTTATATTTACTGAATATTTTCGCCGCTATTCGTGGTCTTTAAATAATAAGAACGTTATGTGAAAATAAGGTCCATACATATATTTAAAGTTTAAGACGTCACTTACAATCACAGCAAAAAAAAAAAAAATTGTTTCCATTTCAATGATGAATTGTGCATGTTGTGATGTTGAAAGCAGTATATAGGATATTAATTATAAATTTTGAAATTATATTGTTATTTAACAAGTTAGCGTAATTTAGTGTTACTTGAAACATTTGGGTAACTTGAGACATTTATTCAAGAATTGTTATTCACTAGCGGCAACCATTAAATAGAAAGAACAAAATTTCGTAGTACTTTACTTAAAATAACTACTTTAAATGGTCAATATAGTTGTTTTATTCAAAATTGCTGATTGTTAAATGAAAATTACTAAAATAAAGTGTCAATTCACCTAGTGCCTCAAATAACCACAGAAACTAAACTAGCAAAACGTTATAATGTTAGTAAAGTAAATCGTGTGACGCGATATGTAAGTAAGAGGAAACTGTCAATTGTAACACAGCCGCAGTTAAGACATAAGGGTAAAGTGAGAACTATCGAAGAATGTGTGGTCAGGAATATCATACATATATATGTTTCCTAGCGATCTCAGACGCACAACTTAAGTGTAAAATATGCAGTATGTTTATACATGTATGTGTTGATGTTAACAAGTTTAAAGGTAGAAAACCAGAGCCTCCTAAGCGAAACACACAGCTATTTTAAAGAATATAGCTGGGCTAAGTACGTTATTGAAGGTACAATGCATCATCTCTTAAAAGTAAACAATCAGAATAAATGTTCACTTCAGTTTAGTTATACATTGTAAATTATTAATGTTCAGTACAGAAATGCCTAAATTTTTCGTGGCACAAACAGTATGTAAAGTATATAAAAATTACGGTATCTTGTAATGTTATGCGTACTCCTATTTACACACATAAATGTATAGAGGCATATATTTACAATTATGCTTAAATGTTGTTGACTATAAAGTCAAAGTGTATTAATTACACTTGAAGTAGTTAACAAACCGATGTATGAGCCGTGCTTGAGAAATCAAATAAACAAGCAGGTAGTAAGAGTGCAGTGTGCACTGTGCAGGTAGTAAGAGTGCAGTGTGCGCTGTGCAGGTAGTAATAATGTAGTGTGCGCAGTGCAGGTAGTAAGAGTGCAGTGTGCGCTGTGCAGGTAGAAAGAGTGCAGTGTGCGCTGTGCATGTAGTAAGAGTGCAGTGTGCACTGTGCAGGTAGTAAGAGTGCAGTACGCTGTGCAGGTAGTAAGAGTGCAGTGTGCACTGTACAGGTAGTAAGAGTGCAGTGTGCACTGTGCAGGTAGAAAGAGTGCAGTGTGCACTGTGCAGGTAGAAAGAGTGCAGTGTGTGCTGTGCATGTAGTAAGAGTGCTGTGTGCGCTGTGCAGGTAGAAAGAGTGCAGTGTGCACTGTGCATGTAGTAAGAGTGCAGTGTGC
>PNEQ01070848.1:6787-23550 GCA_003012365.1 Medauroidea extradentata
ATATATATATATATATATATATATATATATATATATATATATATATATATATATATATATATATATTCAGAAGAGACAAAAACATTTCAACTATTGAACAAACTTTAATGTAATATTATGATAATACACAGATATGAAATTACATAAGTTCGTAGCTGATTTATAACCGCTACGTAGTTTCAAGAATGTATTTAGACGTGTAACGAAAGTTTCTATTTTGCTATACGATATTAATTTTATTTAAGAGACGCGAAGGATAATTCATGCATTGCACAACTTAATCCAAAAAGTGGATATCGGTCACGTAGGTACATCTCATATGGGGTACCTACATAACTTAATGTTAGTAAAATACTATTATGTATAATACAGGTTCAAAATGTACAATTTGCTTACAGTCGTCCCATTGTACGCTTCTATGTTTTATTTTATGTGTAAATTTTTGTTATGTATTTAGTTTTTTCTGTTGTTTTGTGGTTTTTGACGTGAGTATAACCTGCAACCCAGACGCCTGCGTAGTGGTTCTTGACACGTGTGTATTGAAACTACGTAATTATGTCGAAACTAGCGAACATACATTGTTGCACACAGAAAGACAGAACTACGCTACAATCACGTTACCTTACTTAGTACTAAATTGTTATACAGTTTCTTGATATTTGCAAAATGGTCCCTCATATTTGTCGTGTTATTAAATCAGTTATAGGGCCACCAATTTTAGTAACTAATAGTGTACGAACAAAACACAGGAATCTCTCGTCGGTATACTAAGTACTTTAGATGTCACATGTGAAAGTATTTAAACGACTACCATTTTAAGCGTGCCATAAATAAAATACAAAAATGTTAACTCAATTTTCCAAGGACTATTTTTGTAAAAGTTTGTTGAACTTAGTAATGTAATTGAAAAAAAAAAAACTAAAAAAAACCTTTTATTTGAAGGAAGGTTTATTAAATTTATTTCATGTAATCTGAAATATTCAAATGCCTTTTTTTTAATTATATGAAAACAGCATGAAAAAATACATCAAGTCACTAAAATTAGATTTGATAAAATTTTGATTACTTCGATATTTCGTTAGATTATAAAAAATAAGTTCAACTTGCTGCTATTTTGGAACTATGAAATCAGTGAAAATATTAAATAAAAAAAATAACAACACCTAATTATGTAGACCTCTTGTTAGTAAAAGTAATTGATGAAAATCGGAAAAACTGATATTAATCTTATATATAATTTGTGATCAAATATTGTTCAAATGTCCGCCAATTTGAAAAGATAAACACGTTATAATTAAAACACATAAAAACCGAGTCATCTTAGATAATGTAAAGCTGTATGTCGATATTGTGGAGGAACAATCCTCACATATAGAGGAACAACAATGTTATATGAACATAGGTCTGAAAATATACTATTTCTGCGCTACAAATTCATCTTACATGTCGTACAGTGCATAGCGCATTGGCAGGATCATGCTACTGAGGAATGCCACCGTAGATATTATAGGCAGCTACGATATCAGACTAGTCATAGTTAATTATACGGTACACTTTGTGTGATGTGGCATTCATTCCACACTACCATGATCCAGCTCGCTCACTCTGCACCGTACATGAGGTGAGCAGAAGGGAATTAACGTTTATAAAATATAAGAAAATATTCGACTGAACAACTTTTCCATCACAGCAACTATTTCGGCGTCAAGGCAATGAACATTTCTGTAACGTGAATTAAAAACATTTGCACATTGCTATGCCTTGACTGTTCGGCGACAGAACAATTCTGAATGATATTAGGTACGCATATCTTACCAGATAATTTTGTGAAACGTTTTTATTTATAAATTAATACGTTGATTCTTAATGTTCATATATCTACGAAATTCTCATAAATTTAAAATGTTGGTAGGTTTATAGTACATATCTTATGCTAACATGAAGCATTACCAAATATGTAACGTGTTCAAGTAATTTTGTATAAGTTGTTGATTCAGTATTCTGATATAAATTGTATTTTGGACTACAAATGTTTACAACGTATTAGTTCGTGCTGTAATGTAAACGCGTGATTTGTTTACTATGCTGTTTTCGTGCAGTTCGTGCTAACGTGTTTAATAACGCAGCCATCACAATCAAGATTACACAGCAGGTTTGGCGAAGGGAAGCTAACAGACCAGGCGCAAGGTCAACGATGCTACTGCAGTCCATGTTCTTTCAACAATTGGTTGTAACACCAGTCCGCAGATATTACTCTACAATATAATAATCTGGTTAAAACAATTTTAAATGAAATTTCATTTGGAGTGATTTTAAAGTAAATACAACGTTCAGAGCTAAAAAAGTGAAAACTTGGCCAAAAAACATTATTTGCCACCTAATTTGACTTTCGTGCATCTTCAGGTGAGAAACATAATTGCTGGAATTAATTTACGCCGCAAATGTAAATATATGTAAGTTTATATAATGGTGAAAATATAACTCACTTCTTAATTCGGAAGTCTGTGATCTTTCTACAGTTGAATACCATGAATTCCAAAAGCAGAAGGTAGTAAGAGATTCTGCTTCATCGATATTTGACATTAAAATTATTAGAAACTGTCTCTATGTAACTGTGTAACCACATTGGTCGGATAAATTGCGAAATACATTAAATTGCACAAACGCAATAGCAACCTTAGAACTTATTTCCTAGAACTTCTCTGTGAAATCATTAATGCATATTACTCTTATGTGGAACAATTTTGATCAAAGCAAGCAAAATCCAATGCAGTGAGATAATTTTACTCTGAAGAATGCAAATAAAATAGAGAATGTTCAGTATACGATATATCGAAAAAGGAGCACAGCGAAATGATTTCATACAAAAGCGAGTTTCCAAAATTAAAAATGAAAACTATCTTGAGCTTCTGGCGAATGTTAGAATTTAATAAGAACTGACAGGTTTTTTTGATAGTGACCCCAAACTTGCATTGCTGTCTCGCCTGAAACAAACTTATTTAATTTTTTGTCACAACTGGATCTATTATTTAAAATATATATTTAGTACGAACACTTTATATACTGAATTTTTTCTGGCTGTTTCAAGAAAAGGTAATATTTGAAGTTTTTGTTATTTTATCTAAAATTGAAGCAAATATTAACATTTTATCGATGCTAAACACGTTGTTTATTTTCGTACAGTTATGTTCTCCACTCCCTTATGATGGTTTTCCATTCTTCTTATTCCTATTCAATTCTTCTGACGTGAACCAGACGCCCACGTTTGTCCTGCTACAATTCGCCCACTACCCTGGCATCAGGTACAACAGATGCGGATATGCTAATTATCGGCCGCACCGCTAATTAGTATATCTCCCGGGGCACCTCAGACATCAGCTAGGGCGAGTGAAAGTGCGGGAGTATCAAGGCTCCCTGTCAGGGATAAGGAACGGGCAACGCGCAGAGCGACCCTACAGCCCACACCCCTCGGGGGATAATAGACTTGTCCAAGTTGACAACCATACAGTTAAATACTCTTTATTATTATAATTATTTAAATGTAGTTCGCACAGAAACATTAGTAATTAGAGACATGTGTTAGATAATAGTATACAGACAGGCAGAAATACATTAATAATTATTTTCATTTCAATTGAGATCGTTGCCAAGTTTCTTAATTTTATTATTGGGTTGTTTTAAATTTACTAGTGTCCTGAACAATGTAATATGTTTTAATTATTAATTGCATCAAGTGTATTCATTTGTTCACCATCACTACTTCATCTCATTTCGTGTTGTTGTGTTTTGGCGGGAGATGCTGCGCCCTCTGCGTGCCATCTCCCGGTAGCACGGCTTGTTCGTCCAACCACCGAGCAGGGCACACGTGCGGGAGAACTGCTGTCGCGCCGCCCCTGGACCTGGTGTAGTGTGTAGTGAGTCTTTAGTAAGTAAGTGTTAACATTCGTGTTCTGTGCAGGGGCCGGACCACCGTCATCACCGCGGTTACAGTAGTTTGTAGCAAATATGTACCTAATCATCAAGTTTAAGTCAACAGAGCTTTTCATTTCCTGTATCGTTACTGGGCCTGAACCCAGTACTTCACGTGACTTTCAGTGTCGAAGAGGCGTGGCCCTGGCCTGAACAGGGGTTAAGTGTGTGCATGTAAGTATACATAGCCAGGATCAAGATCGCCAACATCAGTGAGGCTGCTTGGGGGCAGCCAGGTGGTCGTCGGCCACACGACATGAGAAAGACGCCCTCGTGCTCGTGTTACGCCGAGCTAAGACTGCGCGACTGGCGCCTATGGGTCTTCCTAACCTTCCTTCTCTCTTCATTTAGCCCCCACGCAACTCAGATTCATGTTACTTCCTTGTATTAGCCAAAGTATCACTTGTTGTGACTACAATATAAAATTATCTTTATATAATATTTTTAGCCCTTAAACAGGTAAACAGATTTTAAATGCACTAAATCTTTGGTTGCAATTAGTGCCTATTTTAAATTATGATAGTAGAAGTTGTCATCAGCACAGCAAAGAATGTCGCAGTTTGAGGGGATAATAAGCATGGATAACATACCTACTAAATGCATAAAAGATGCTAGTATTACATTACCTCTGCTATACAACGCATTACAAAAATTAGTTATATCATTTTCATGTCACTCAGTCAATTTACATATTTCACTCGCTGCACTTGGGTAACATTCAAAAGCATAAACATTATAAAAGTAAAATTCATAATTTCTGCCGAGACTGGGCTAAAACTTGATCCTAACATGTAGGTCAGACTTGCGTTGACTGTGTATGTTGACAGAAACAAGTTATGACTTGATATGAAATTAGACACAAATACTGAATATGTTATTAGGTACAAGTCATATTGCAAGAAGAAATTATATTAATAGATTTATTAAAACAGCACACAGAAAAACTTTTCGTTGGTTAAAACAGCATATCTATGTCTGTATAGAAATGAGCACACTCTAATTGGAGAACTAATACACAATTACCACAACCTATGGAGCACTATAAAACAATATTTATATATTAAGATTAACAAATTTTGGCAAATAGTATCACTGTGGTATATAGACTGTAATTTACATGTTTGCGGGATTTACTTACTAACTTACGTCGGACACGTACTAACTTACGTCGGACACGTACTAACTTACGTCGGACACGTACTAACATACTACTGGCTATGGAGTGGAAACGAATCACCACTCATATGGGTCATTTCGTCAAATGCATTTCCTGTTGGTTCTATCATACAATAAAATTGATGAATAATTCATTTGGAAATATCTGTACTTTGATGACAATTACGAGCAAACCCGGAAAAAGCATTAAAATTTAATAAGAGTGAATGGAATGGGTATGTCGTGACCAGAGTTCGTAATAACGACCTGACCCGTCCCAGATCTCGAGCTCAGCCGGGCGATGTCGACAGGCTCTTTGTAGCAAATTTATTTTAACCTCGTTGTTGACGATATTCATGATTATTAGAGAAATTTATTCTTACTCATACATCCAAGCATCCCGGTTAGTCTCAGCGGTGAAATTGATCGTGGGTTGAATAATGAGCACAGATTTTTAGCTTGTAAACGTTCAGAAAGAATAAGTAAACTTGTATGCTGCTGTCATGGAGGAAAGTTTCTAGGTGCGTTTAAAGTTGGAGCATCAACGAGAATATTTCCAGCGAAGTCTGTGGGAAATTGTAGTTTGTCTTGACACCAAGATGCTCTGGATTTCTGGAGAGCTGCAGACCTCGGACAATGTCTGGAACATCATCTGCAGCTATTGATACATCATTCCTTCCTATGTGTTGGGATGATCGAGGAACTCTTCAGTCCTTCGGATTTTATCCTTCGCTGAAGATACGTCTGTCTGCTTCCTTTGCTGGAAACATTCTTAGTCCTTTCCTGTAGCAAAATTCCTTATTCCCAACCACCTCAGTTTTTTGTTTTTTCCTGAGGATTCCTGCCAACGATTATTTACCTATCTGCCTTCCTACAAGCTCCTCGTAGCTTGCCGCTGCCTAGCGACATCCCGGATCAGGTCAAGTCGCTGTCCAAAACTCACAGTAAGAAAACTCATGTAATAAAATGAATCTATAGATGCCACGAAGGACAATATTCCGGTAACTATACATTACAGACAATTAAATAAATAAATTAAAGCTGGCACGGGGTGTTTGTAGCCCTAGACAGAACAAACTTTGCAGCTATACTCAGGATTACTAACAACGAGCTATATACCAAACATAAAGGGCAGAAGCACTTCTGGAGTGAAGGTCATTGAACTCATATCCGCTTTTTTAGAAGTCGAAACTTAGGTGATTGCTAGGATGTCGTGCTAGCTATAATTATGTAAATATACAGACAATAGTCGAAACTTAGGTGATTGCTAGGATGTCGTGCTAGCTATAATTATGTAAATATACAGACAATAGTCGAAACTTAGGTGATTGCTAGGATGTCGTGCTAGCTATAATTATGTAAATATACAGACAATAATCGAAAAACTAATTTTAAGACACATTGTGCGCATGACTGTGACATGTAAAGCATTCAAATACCTCTGTCTATCGTTTAATTATTTTGGAACGAAATAAACTCGTTACTAGAAGGTGAAACAATTAGCGAAAATGTTTTAAAGAGTAACCAACAAAATAACTAGCACACAGAAAAAAAGAAGGGGAAAAAAAGACGTTATAGCGAACACATATATTTGTGAGCATAAAGTTTGCATTTCAGGTAGGTATTACTTAGGCTTACTTGTACGAAACATTATACATGTTGTCAACGATCTGCACCACTAACACCTCATCCCCTCCACCCAGGAACATGGGCCAAATCAAGAACAAAAGACACCACCCTCTAATAAAATTGATCTAATTTACTAAGTGCTTAATTTTTACTTTAAATAATGTACTTTGTTTGAGTTGCATTAATTGTAAACTGATTTTGTAATAATTAGAAATTGTGTTTACAATTTATCCCATCTTAATTGTCTTTAGCCTAACGAAGAAAGAATAAATATACAAATAAAAATAATCAAAGTAGTATATAATAGTTCCTTTTGCGACAGAATTCGGTGAGAGGCACCACGCCCGAGTGAGGTGCCCCCTTCCATGTTGCGATGTCAAAGCCCCGGCAACCATGTTGGAATATTATTATTATTAGACCACTTTACTATCACTATTGTAAAATACTGTTAGTATTGGACCACTTTACTATCACTATTCGGAAATATTATTAGTATTAGACCTCTTTACATTCACTGTTGGGGAATAATATTAGTATTAGACCACTTTACTATCACTATTAGGGAAAATTATTAGTATTAGACCACTTTACTATCACAATTGGGGACTATAATTAGTATTTGACCACTTGATTATCACAATTGGGGAATATTGTTAGTATTGGACGACTTAACTTTTACTATTAGGGAATACTATTAGTATTAAACCACTTGATTATCACTATTGGGGAATATTATTAGTATTGGACCAGGTTACTATTACTATTGGGGAATATTGTTAGTATTGGACCATTTTAATATCACTATATGGGAATATTATTAGTATTAGACCAATTGACTATCACTATTGGGGAATATTGTAAGTATATGACCAGTTTACTATCACTATTGCGCCATATTATTACTAATAGACCACTTGACTATCACTATTGGGGAATAATGTTAGTATTGGACAGCTTGAATATCACTATTGAGGAATTTTATTAGTATTAGACCACTTGACCATCACTATTGGGAATATTGTTAGTAATGGACCACGTGACTATCACTATTGTGGAATAATATTAGTATTGGACCACTTTACTATCAATATTGGGGAATATTATTAGTATTAGACCACTTGACTATCACTATTGGGGAATACTGTTAGTATTGGACCACTTGACTTTCACTATTGGGGAATATTATTAGTATTAGACCACTTGACTATCACTTTTGGGGAATATTGTAAGTATTGGACCACTTGACTATCACTATTGGGGAATATTGTTAGTATTGATCCCCTTTACTATCACTATTGGGGAATATTATTAGTATTACACCACTTTATTTTCACTATTGGGGAATATTTTTAATATTGGACCACTTGACTATCACTATTGGGGAATAATGTTAGTATTGGACCACTTTACTATCACTATTGTGGAATATTATTAGTATTAGACGACTTTACTATCACTGTTGGGGAATAATATAGGTATTAGACCACTTGACTATCACAATTGGAGAATATTATTAGTATTACACCACTTTACTATCACTATTGGGGAATACTATTAGTATTAAACCACTTAATTATCACTATTGGGGAATAATTTTAGTATAAGACCTCTTTATTATCACTATTGTGCAATATTATTAGTATTGGACCACTTTACTATCACTATTGGAGAATATTATTAGTATTAGACCACTTAAAATAACTATTAGGGAATATTATTAGTATTGAACCACTTAAGTATAACTATTGGCGAATATTATTAGTGTTAGACAACATGACTATCACTATTGGGGAATATTGTTAGTATTGGACCACTTGACTATCACCATTGGGGAATATTGTTAGTATTGATCCCCATTACTAACACTATTGGGGAATATTGTTAGTATTAGACCACTTTACTATCACTATTGCGGAATATTGTCAATATTAGAACACTTGACTATCACTATTGGGGAATATTATTAATATTGGACCACATAACTTTCATTTTTGGGGAATATTATAAGTATTAATCAACTTTACTTACACTATTGGGGAATATTAATAGTATTAAACCACTTGAGTATCACTATTGGGGAATATTGTTAGTATTGGACCACGTGACTATCACTATTGTGGAATATCATTAGTATTGGACCACTTAACTTTTAATATTGGGGAATATTATTAATATAAGACCACTTGACTATCACTATTAAGGAACATTGTTAGTATTAGACCACTTGACTATCACTATTGGGGAATATTATTAGTATTACACCACTTTACTATCACTATTAGGGAGTATTATTAGTATTAGACCACTTGACTATCACTATTGTGGAATATTACTTGTATTGGACCTCTTTACTATCACTATTGGCGAATAATATTAGAATTAGACCACTTTACTATCACTATTGGGGAATACTATTAGTGTTAGACCTACTTTACTATTATTATTGGGGAATATTTTTAGTATTAAACCACTTGACTACTACTATTATGGAATATTGTTAGTATTAGACCACTATATTATCACTATTGGGGAATATTATTAGTAATAGAACACTTTACTAACACTATTGTAGAATATTATTAGTATTAGACAACTTGACTATCACTATTGGGGAATTATGTTAGTATTAGACCACTTGACTATCACTATTGGGGAATATTATTATTATTAGACCAATTAAATATCATTATTGGGGAATATTATTAATATTGGACCACTTTACTATCACTATTGGGGAATATTGCTAGTACTGGACAACTGAACTATTATTATTCGGGAAATTTATTAGTATTAGCCAAGTTTACTATCACTATTGGGGAATATTACTACTATTAGACCACTTTACTATCACTATTCGGGAGTATTTTTAATATAAGACCAATTATCTAATACGATTGGTCAATATTATTAGTATTGGACCACTTAACTATCACTACTGGGGAATATTACTAGTAATAGACCACTTGACTATCACTATTGGGAAATATTATTGGTAATAGACCACTTTACTATCACTATTGGGGAGAAATAATTTAATAGACCACTTGACTATCACTTTTGGTGAATATTGTTAGTATTAGACAGCTTTTCTATCACTATTGGGGAATATTATTATTATTACACCACTTAACTAACACTATTGGGGAAAATTATTCTTATTACACCACTTTACTATCACTATTGTGGAATATTGTTATTATTGGACAACTTTACTATCACTATTGGGGAATATTGTTAGTATTGGACCACCTGAATATCACTATTGGGGAATTTTATTAGTATTGGACCACTTTACTATCACTATTGGGGAATAATTATAGTATTAGACCACATGACTATCACTATTGCAGAATATTGTTAGTATTGGACCACTTGCCTATCACTATTGGGGAATATTATTAGTATTAGACCACTTGACTATCACTATTAGGGAATATTATTAGTTTTGGACCACTTGACTATAACTATTGGGGAATATTATTAGTATTGGAACACTTGACTATCACCATTAGGGAATATTATTAGTATTAGACAAATTTACTATCACTATTGGGGAATATTATTAGTATTACACCACTTTACTACCACTATTGAGGAGTATTAATGGTATTAGACCAGTTTTCTATCACTATTGGGGTATATTATTAGTATTGGACCACTTGATTATTACTATTGTGGAATATTGTTAGTATTAGATAACTTGACTATCACTATTGGGGAAAAATATTAGTATTAGACCACTTTCATAACACAATTGTAGAATATTATTAGTATTAGAGAACTTGACTACCACTATTGGGGAATATTGTTAGTATTAGACCACTTGACTATCACTATTAGAAAATATTATTTGTTTTACACCAACTAACTCTCATTATTGGGGAATATTATTAGTATTAGACCACTAAACTATCACTACTGGGGAATATTATTAGTATTAGACCACTTGACTATCACTATTAGGGAATATTATTAGTTTTGGACCACTTGACTATAACTATTGGGGAATATTATTAGTATTGGAACACTTGACTATCACCATTAGGGAATATTATTAGTATTAGACAAATTTACTATCACTATTGGGGAATATTATTAGTATTACACCACTTTAGTACCACTATTGAGGAGTATTAATGGTATTAGACCAGTTTTCTATCACTATTGGGGTATATTATTAGTATTAGACCACTTGACTATCACTATTGGGGAATATTATTAGTATTAGACCACTTTACTATCAATATTGGGGAATATCATTAGTATTAGACCACTAGCCTATCACTATTGGGGAATATTGTTAGTATTAGACCACTTGACAATCACTATTGGGGAATATTCTTAGTATTAGAATACTTGACTATCACTATTTGGGAATATTGTTAGTATTGGACCACTTGACTATCACAATTGGGCAATATCATTAGTATTGGACCACTTTACTATCACTATTGGGGAATATTATTTGTATTAGACCAATTTACTATCACTATTGGGGAATATTATTAGTATTAGACCACTAGACTATGACTGTTGGTGAATATCGTTAGTATTAGACCAATTTACAGTCCCTATTGGGGAATATTATTAAAATTAGACCCATTTGACTATAACTATTGGGGAATATTGTGAGTGTTCCCACACTTGAATATCACTATTGGGGAATAGTATTAGTATTAGACCACTAGACTATCACTATTGGGGAATATTATAAATATTATACCACTATACTATCACTTTTGGTGACTTTTATTATTATTATACCACTTGATTATCACTATTGGGGAATATTGTTAGTATTGGACTACTTGACTTATACTATTGGGGAATATTTTTAGTATTAGACCTCTTGATTTTCACTATTGGGGAATATTATTAGTAACGGATCATGTTACTATTACTATTGGGGAATATTTTTTAGTATTGGACCACTTTATTATCACTATTGGTGAATATAATTAGTTTAGACCACTTGACTATCACTATTGGGGAATAGTATTAGAAATAGACCACTTTACTATCACTATTGGAGAATATTATTAGTATTAGAATACTGAACTATCACTATTGGGGAATATTTTTAGTATTAGACCACTTTAATATCACTATTGGCCAATATTATTAGTATTGGACCATTTTACAATACCTATTGGGGAATATTGTTAGTATTATATCACTTTACTATCACTATTGGGAAAAATTATGTATTTTTGGACCATTTGAGTATTACTATTGGAGTATATTATTAGTATTAGACCACTTTACTATCACTATTAGGGAATATTATTAGTATTAGACCACTTGCCTATCACTATTGGGGAATATTGTTAGTATTGAACCACTTGACTAACACTATTGCGGAATATTATTGGTATTAGAAAATTTGACTATCACTATTGGGGAATATTGCTACCATTGGACCACTTGGATATCACATTTGGGCAATATTATTAGTATTAGACCACTTTACTATCACTATTGGAGAATATTACTAGTATTAGACCACTTGACTATCACTATTGGGAAATATTAATATTAATAGACCACTTTACTATCACTATTGGGGAGTAATATTTTAATAGACCACTTACCTATCACGTTTTGGGAATATTGTTAGTATTAGAACGCTTTTCTATCACAATTGGGCAATATTATTAGTATTAGACCACTTTACTATCACTATTGGGGAATATTATTAGTGTTAGACCACTTTACTATAGTTATTGGGGAATATTTTTAGTATTGGACCACTTGACTATCACAATTAGGGAATATTATTGGTATTAGACAACTTTACTATCTCTATTGGGAAATATTATTAGTATTAAACCACTTTACTATCACTATTGGGGGGTATTAATGGTATTAGACCACTTGACTATCCCTATTAGGGAATATTATTAGTATTGAACCACTTGATTATTACTATTGTGGAATATTGCTAATATTAGATCACTTGACTATCACTATTGGATAAATATTAGTATTAGACCACTTTACTAACACTATTGGGGAATATTATTAGTATTAGACCACTTGAATACCACTATTTGGGAATTTTGTTAGTATTAGACCACTTTACTATTATTATTAGGAAATATTATTAGTATTAGACCACTAGACTATCAATTTCGGTGAATATTGTTGGTATTGGACCACTTGACTATAACTATTGGGGAATATTGTTAGTATTGGACCACGTGACTATCACTATTGTGGAATATCATTAGTATTAGACCACTTAACTTTTAATATTGGGGAATATTATTAATATAAGACCACTTGACTATCACTATTAAGGAACATTGTTTGTATTAGACCACTTGACTATCACTATTTGGGAATATTATTTGTTTTACACCACTTTACTATCACTATTAGGGAGTATTATTAGTATTAGACCACTTGACTATCACTATTGTGGAATATTAATTGTATTGGACCTCTTTACTATCGCTATTGGCGAATAATATTAGAATTAGACTACTTTACTATCACTATTGGGGAATACTATTAGTGTTAGACCTACTTTACTCTTATTATTGGGGAATATTTTTTGTATTAAACCACTTGACTACTACTATTATGGAATATTGTTAGTATTAGACTACTTTATTATCACTATTGGGGAGTATTATTAGTATTAGAACACTTTACTAACACTATTGTAGAATATTATTAGTATTAGACAACTTGACTATCACTATTGGGGAATTATGATAGTATTAGACCACTTGACTATCACTATTGGGGAATATTATTATTTTTAGACCAATTAAATATCATTATTGGGGAATTTTATTAATATTAGACCACTTTACTACCACTGTTGGGGAATATTGCTAGTACTGGACTACTGAACTATTATTATTCGGGAAAATTATTAGTATTAGCCCAGTTTACTATCACTATTGTGGAATATTATTATAATTGGACCACTTTACTATCACTATTCGGGAGTATTTTTAATATTAGACCACTTTACTAATACGATTGGTCAATATTATTAGTATTGGACCACTTAACTATCACTACTGGGGAATATTACTAGTAATAGACCACTTGACTATCACTATTGGGAAATATTATTGGTAATAGACCACTTTACTATCACTATTGGAAAGTAATAATTTAATAGACCACTTGACTATCACTTTTGGGGAATATTGTTAGTATTAGACAGCTTTTCTATCACTATTGTGGAATATTATTATTTTTACACCACTTTACTAACACTATTGGGGAAAATTATTCTTATTACACCACTTTACTATCACTATTGTGGAATATTGTTATTATTGGTCAACTTTACTATCACTATTGGGGAATATTGTTAGTATTGGACCACCTGAATATCACTATTGGGGAATATTATTAGTATTGGACCACTTTACTATCACTATTGGGGAATAATTATAGTATTAGACTACATTACTATCACTATTGCGGAATATTGTTAGTATTGGACCACTTGACTATCACTATTGGGGAATATTATTAGTATTAGACCACTTGACTACCACTATTAGGGAATATTATTAGTTTTGGACCACTTGACTATAACTATTGGGGAATATTATTAGTATTGGAACACTTGACTATCACCATTAGGGAATATTATTAGTATTAGACAAATTTACTATCACTATTGGGGAATATTATTAGTATTACACCACTTTACTACCACTATTGGGGCGTATTAATGGTATTAGACCAGTTTACTATCACTATTGGGGTATATTATTATTGGACCACTTGATTATTACTATTGTGGAATATTGTTAGTATTAGATCATTTGACTATCACTTTTGGGGAAAAATATTAGTATTAGACCACTTTCATAACACAATTGTAGAATATTATTAGTATTAGAGAACTTGACTACCACTATTGGGGAATATTGTTAGTATTAGACCACTTGACTATCACTATTAGAAAATATTATTTGTTTTAGACCAACTAACTCTCATTATTGGGGAATATTATTCGTATTAGACCACTTGACTATCACTATTGGGGAATATTATTAGTATTAGACCACTTTACTATCAATATTGGGGAATATCAATTGTATTAGACCACTAGACTATAACTATTGGGGAATATTGTTAGTATTAGACCACTTGACAATCACTATTGGGGAATATTCTTAGTATTAGAATACTTGACTATCACTATTTGGGAATATTGTTAGTATTGGACCACTTGACTATCACAATTGGGCGATATTATTAGTATTGGACCACATTACTATCACTATTGGGGAATATTATTAGTATTAGACCAATTTACTATCACTATTGGGGAATATTATTAGTATTAGACCACCAGACCATGACTGTTGGTTAATATCGTTAGTATTAGACCAATTTACAGTCCCTATTGGGAAATTTTATTAAAATTAGACCCATTTGACTATAACTATTGGGGAATATTGTGAGTGTTCCCACACTTGAATATCACTATTGGGGAATAGTATTAGTATTAGACCACTAGACTATCACTATTGGGGAATATTATAAATATTATACCACTTTACTATCACTATTGGTGACTATTATTAGTATTAGACCACTTGATTATCACTATTGGGGAATATTGTTAGTATTGGACCACTTGACTTATACTATTGGGGAATATTTTTAGTATTAGACCTCTTGATTATCACTATTGGGGAATATTATTAGTAACGTATCATTTTACTATTACTATTGGGGAATATTTTTTAGTATTGGACCACTTTATTATCACTATTGGTGAATATAATTAGTTTAGACCACTTGACTATCACTATTGGGGAATAGTATTAGAAATAGACCACTTTACTATCACTATTGGAGAATATTATTAGTATTAGAATACTTAACTATCACTATTGGGGAATATTTTTAGTATTAGACCACTTTAATATCACTATTGGCCAATATTATTAGTATTGGACCACTTTACAATAACTATTGGGGAATATTGTTAGTATTATATCACTTTACTAACACTATTGGGAAAAATTATGTATTTTTGGACCATTTGAGTATTGCTATTGGAGAATATTATTAGTATTAGACCACTTTACTATCACTATTAGGGAATATTATTAGTATTAGACCACTTGCATATCACTATTGGGGAATATTGTTAGTATTGAACCACTTGACTAACACTATTGCGGAATATTATTGGTATTAGAAAACTTGACTATCACTAATGGGGAATATTGATACCATTGGACCACTTGGATATCACAATTGGGCAATATTATTAGTATTGGACCACTTTACTATCACTATTGGAGAATATTACTAGTATTAGACCACTTGACTATCACTATTGGGAAATATAATTAGTAATAGACCACTTTACTATCACAATTGGGGAATATTATTAGTGTTAGACCACTTTACTATAATTATTGGGGAATGTTTTTAGTATTGGACCACTTGACTATCACAATTAGGGAATATTATTGGTATTAGACAACTTTACTATCTCTATTGGGAAATATTATTAGTATTAAACCTCTTTACTATCACTATTGGTGGGTATTAATGGTATTAGACCACTTGACTATCACTATTAGGGAATATTATTAGTATTGAACCACTTGATTATTACTATTGTGGAATATTGCTAGTATTAGATCACTTGACTATCACTATTGGGGAAAATATTAGTATTAGACCACTTTACTAACACTATTGGGGAATATTATTAGTATAAGACTACTTGAATACCACTATTTGGGAATTTTGTTAGTATTAGACCACTTTACTATCATTATTGGGAAATATTATTAGTATTAGACCACTAGATTATCAATTTCGGTGAATATTGTTGGTATTGGACCACTTGACTATCACTATTGGGGAATATTATTAGTATTAGAAAACTTGACTATCACTATTGGGGAATATTGTTAGTATTGGACCACTTGACTATCACAATTGTGCAATATAATTAGTATTGGACCACTTTACTATCACTATTGGGGAATATTATTAGTATTAGACCA
>PNEQ01070849.1:0-23449 GCA_003012365.1 Medauroidea extradentata
TATATATATATATATATATATATATATATATATATATATATATATATATATATATATATATATATATATATATGACTTAACGCACATTTGTTTACAAGTTAATGTTTTGTTTCTGCGTTTTCGGAGGTGTTGCGATTATTATTTTGATTTTCTTAACCTAAATAATCGAAAAACATTACTGGATAAATCCTTGAGTAAACAGCGAGATCGCGAAGTTGCTTTGTGTCGTTAAAGAGTACGAATACAAATTTAAATGGCTAAAACGTGGAGAAACATAAATCTTTAGCTATTCCATCAGTAAATAAATACCAAACAGTTGGTCTGTTTGGGTAGGTATGCTAGACAAATTAACTTAATTGAACCACATATTTTTTGTAATAAAACGTTTTAATTTATACATGTGCTGAATAAACCGTTGGAAATTTTCAAAACTATAAAAACTCTGGATAAACAGTTTCAACAAAAAGTAGGATATTTATGTAGTCTGGTAATGAGAAAAATAAATCAATTATTTTAACTTGCACGATTGAGTCAAGTAGCAGGTATACTTTGTAAACATTAAAAATTCATGATAATGAGGCAAAATCAAAACTTTTTGGTCAAATATAATTATTTTGATGGTAAAATATAATTATTTTCACAGTATTACACAAATTGTTTTTCACCGCTTTTATCTAGTTTTTCACCGCTACAAAGGTTTTAACACCGAATTTTTGAACCGCTTTTAACATTTTTAAACACCGAAATTGGCAATTTTTATTCACCGTTTTTAGGGGTCCCTACGCATAAGTGATTTCTACTTAGAAGTTGCATTCAAAGAACGTTAGACGTACGTGTACCTATTTCAGGTTCACCACTACTCATTGAAGTGTGTTCTCTAGCGGTCGTAAAGAGCGAAATTGGGTGTTTTCGGGATCCTTTTGAAGTACGAAAATATTGGCGCAGAATTATTTAACAGGTAAAGGCGTGCACAATAGGCTACACATTTATCTTAATTATTACGTCATAAAATGATAGGACCACAACTGAATATAGAGGCAAGCCGTTGAAGAGAAGACGACACACCATAGTTCAATGACCTGCACATAGAGGTAAGGGTGATGTGTGATGCGCATGCTACCTCGTCCTTACCGCCTCCGCCTGGCCTGGAACAAGCAAAACACGTTCACCGAGGCGGTCACCTTAAACCCGAAAGTAAAACAAAATATTTTATTTCAGCATCTAATAAATGTGCATATATAAACACTATTTTAACGTTGTTTTTCCAATGGATAATGTTGATAAGGTTTTCAAGGAAATTTTAAATACACACATTAAATATATCCTTATGTAATTCATGTTTATTTGAATGTTTCTCAACGTTTTAAGCGAACATAAGTATTTAATCTCTGCGTCAATGTCGGTTCTATTGTCGCGCTCTCGGAGTCAGCCGAAACCTTCAGTCACCACCAGTAAACGATAGCTGAGATCTTTGATATAATAACCGAGGGAAATCAGTTTGTATTAGCTTGTATTTGTCATTTGTACTGTTGTAGGGATACTAACTTTTTAAACTTTAAATGAGAGTTGCTGTTGTAAAACAGTATCCGAATTTTTTGTTGAATTTACTTCTCACTATGCATTTTAATAATATTAATAATAGATTACATAAGCGTGTTTTGTCAGATAACATATTTATGGTTTAAGATGTTAAGGGCCGGTTTCACAATGTCTGGTTATGTTCCAATTATCATCTGATTAAATTTTAAGTGGTGGTTAGCAGTGTTTTGTGTTTCTCGAGTTATGGTTAACTTAAAACTGTTGTTTAACTAGTGGTAACCAATGGTTAATTTAGATACACGAAGAAGTTCCGATTACTGAGTTAACCGGAGCATAAATAATATAGCAGATTATTTTTTAAGCAGCAAAACATACCCCTTTTGATGAAAACATGGTTGTGTGTTACAAAATCAGAAAAATTAATGGAATGTGAAGTTATACTAACGAAATCTTCATTTCTTGAATTTGTATGGGATAATATAGATTCATTCGAAATGAATGTATCACTGCCAATACAGACGTTGTTTTACAACTAAGGTTATGGCCAGGGGGGTGACACTAGATAGGGCCTACGGCCTCTTATTTGAGCCCTAACCACGGCCGTGGAAGAACAGGTCTGGACACTCGCCTGGAAACTGGACCCCCTTGTTTGGCTGCAGTTCACCAAGTTACCGAGAATATTGTGTTTTATTGGCTCTGCAGTTTGGGCGGTCGGACTCAAACTCCACCCACTTCCTTTCCACCAAGATAAACAATTTATCAAAACGTATTTTTTATCACCTTCGCTCACAAATTTAAGAAAAGTCTCCAGAAATCTATATTTACTTTATAAATTCAACAATGGAAAAATGTGGGCCCGGATACAGCGCCAAAAAGTACGGCATTCTCGGTAACTTGACGAACTACAGCCAAACAACAAGGGGGTCAAGGAAAATACATTGGTAGATAGGCAAGTGTCCATCCCTGTTCTTATACGACCGTGGCCCTAACGCTTGTGTATTACCAACTTTGTGACGGCTCCGAAAAATATAACAAAATGAATTGAAAACATATATTTAGCGGAGTTTCTGTAATTAATGTGCACGATTGTGTTACACTTATAAATATGAATGTAAAATAGTAACATTATAAAGTAACAGACAGTTTACACTTAAAATTTTAGCTTGATGGAAGTTTTTACTCGTTGGGTTTGTCAACCTGATTTGATTTTTGTCCGTGCCACGTGCGTGTTGTGAAAAACTGTGTTCTCCAAGTTGTAATTTCTTTGAAATATGATTTTGAAGGCGAGAATTTAGTGTTTTATGTATCTCGAGTGCCGTTCATTGCTATATTTGTGCGAAGTATTGAATGTACAGCTATAAAAATGCGTGTGGTAAAATTTTGAGTGCCTCGTTGCGGACACCATAACCAAATCATTTCTCCAAAAATATTTTACAAACTCATACTACAGTTAATATTTTCGAATAAATTACTTACACATACATGCATATACATCTAAAGCTCCCAATAAATGTCCTGCATTATTAAAATAAAAACAAATAAATACGGTTACATACGCAGTTAACGATGTTGCTTTGCAGGGACAAAACTAAATTCTCTTTAAACATTGTTAAACTGATAATATTCTTAAATAAAGAAAACCAGCATCTTAAGTTTACATGGTATAGCAAAAAATTTTATTTTATTTGTTTTCTTTGATAGAGTTTTTTCCAGTACGATTTCGAGCTGTAAGGTTGGCAACGGTCTAGAAAATAAGACGCGAAGCTTAACCTGGAAGTGCCAACTCTGTCCTTTATATGCTCCTTGGTTATGGCAGAGCTAATTTTTTAAAGATAGTGGTTGCTAATAAAACTCAATATTGGTATTCCCAAACCGAAAAATTTCCTGCCAATAGATGACAATTTTGTTCACTATATTTTACCTCAAATACAATATATACGTAAATCTGTACAAAAATATTAACTTACGTATTTCAAGAAACGTGTTTCATGTTGTGACATTGTTAATTAGCCTATTTACCTTAGGCTATAAAATGTATGTTACTTTTATTTATTAATTAATTTATTTATTCATTTATTTATTTTCTAAGCATAAAATACACCCCATATCGAGAGTGATTTGTCAGAATTATTTCAGTTAAATACAGTGATATATAGTACAATAAATATATAAAACTCATTTTCTGTTTTCATTTTGAATGTTGCGAGGAAGAGGTTAGTTTTCGTTAGGTTACACAAAATCCCTCGTATTTTCTGTAAATAGACGTCAAAAAAGCATCGAATATTTGTTAGTACGTAAAGAAAATTAATGATAGCACAACTTATATCTAAACTGTATTTATTCAACGATTCACAGTACATAAAGAAAATTAATAATAGCACAACTTATATCTAAACTGTATTTATTCAACGATTCACACATGACAACAAAAAGCAGTAATTTTCAACTCCTCATTATTTGAAACAAAGATTGTTATTACTGAAATGAAATCTTCATCTTGGCTTCATTCAAGAGAGGTTATATTCGCCGAATATAAATAACATGAACATAGAGAAAGTTCCTTGCAGTAATTTTACACAAATATAATAGGAAATTGCAAAGCAAAACTTGGCAAAATCATTAAAGGCGAAACAAAATAGAAGTTTCACTGAAAGTGTTACTTTCGTCCATGTTTATTACGAATTTTGACTTTCTCGTACAAATCTGTTGAAGTTGATTTCTGTGGCATCCGACATCACGCCTTGAAGAATTGCATACGTTCTTCGCTATTCTTACTTCGTTTCGACCTTGTTACGTTTTCGTACTTCGCTTTTAAAATTTTGTCGGTACACGGACACACGCCCAAATGAGTGTTTGAACTCGGCTGCAACTGTCTCCTCTTCCTGTTTCCACGTCACTGCATCTGTTTTTTACATTTCACAATATGAGAACATTTTTCAACTCTGGTAATCAGAAGTTCTTTAAATAGGTAATAAAACTACCCGGACGTGAATTTTTAACCTCTTTCGCCCATTGTTTACAAGCTAATGTTAACAGCGACTTAAAAACTATTCAACACCCAATCACAACGTGAAACGTCACTGCACAGTTGCCAAATTTACACTAACCAGCACTTAGCTAACCCTAACATTTTTAAACGGGAGTAGTGTTTTCAGAAACGCTATATTATATCCAGTAGTTAAAAGTTTCGTTTATATTTATCATATGGTCAGATAACCAATACTATAAACAGACATTGTGAAACCGGCCCTAAATGTACGTTGCTATTCTTTTCTATTTTTGTTTTAAATGTTGAGAGGAAGAGATAAGTTTTGGTCAGGTTACACAAAATCCCACGTATTTTCTGTAAATAGACGTCAAAAAATCATCTAATTTTTGTTAGCACATAAAGAAAATTAAACATAGCACAACTTATATTTAAACTGACTTTTATTCAACGATTCACAAATATTTCTTACACACCGAATTCAACGACAAGAATTTAATTTTCTGTATTATCTTACCACTCTCTTCCATAATTAACTTATTGCTGACTCAAAGTATTTGGTGTTTAGTAACCAAAGGATAAAGGAAGAAAACCCTCTTGCAATGAACTTTTCCTGCGTAATTATGTCTAATATTACAAAAAAAAAGCCTATTCAGAAAGATCCTAGTAGAAATATAACTTCCATTTCAGTTCCCTTGTTTGTTTGGCTAATTAATAGACGCTCGTATTCAGAGCAATTATCAAACGGTATATTTATGTAATTACCGTGAATATAACAACGCACTTGAGTATTTCATAACATTAAACCGAAAGAGTTCCACGACAAGACGTTCTTCTCAAAACACAAAATATACAGGCATAAACTCTAAACAAATTTTCGGAAATTAATATAACTAAAACGCTTCACTAAACAACGATAAAAGCTGCCCATCCATAATGAAACCATTTATGATAAACTACGATAAAAGGCACTTTGCCTACTTTTCTTAGCTAGAAGACTTATCAACGTGGTTGTTTGATATGGAGGTAGAAGATATAAGAAATTTAACTATATATATATATGTATATATCAGGGTTTAGAATAACAGAAAGAAGTGGCTTGGTCACATTGTTTTTAAACTCGTTGATGTTAAATGTTAACTAATTTTTAGAGAAATTTGAGAATTTGCGTACGTCAAATACGAATTAATGGTGCGTATGGAAATTATAAAGTTTCTCGTAATTTCAATATAAGTGTAGCAAAAATAAGAAATGTTATTTACGGTACTGTACGAATGTACAAAGTAACAGCTCGCTATTCACTAAAACATTCATAAAATATTGGTATTTGTAATAGAGTTGACAATTAACCCATTACTTGAATTTCAAATATTTCTAGACTTCTGAAGCAAATCAAGCAATATTTGGTGAACATATTAAAGAATGAAAATATTTCGTTTATTTGGATCAGTAAAATTAAACATTTAAGTTTATATCATTTTAAAAAAACGGATTTCGCAGTTAACGAATGTCATTTTTTAAAATGCATTGATTTCATTAGGAGAGGAAGATTAATTTAATGACGAACGATTTGGAGCATAGATGTTCAGGTTTTCCCTGCCATGAAAGAAAAAGATATAAGTCGTGTTTTTTGGCAAAGTAATCCAGTCTAACTGACTGAGTAAAAGACAGTTGGCCCGTATACAGACTACAAATAATTTGCTAGTCTATTATCATCTATGATTGTGAAAATTTATTCGAGCTTCCGTTTTAGTATGCAGTCTGTTTCTGTTTGATGTATAGTAGTAGGCAAACGAGGCACACTACGATGATTTGGTGACACAAAGTTTGAGATTCATGTTGTACGCCAACTTATTTCCTAACGGCATAAAACCGAAGGACGTAAATAAAACGTATAAAAATAATAAACTATTTTCTTGTAATTAACGAAACTAAATGGCATAGGCAAAAGAAATTAGAACACGTCAGAACAAGGACTAGCCTGCTTGCTTCACAGAATGTATAGTTCCTATTTGGATCGCCGCCTGTTTTGTTGCATGCTTAAATGTGACTGGACATGGAATCACGCAAACGCCTATTCTCGTATGTTAAGTTTACCCACATTCGTCCAAAACACTACTGAAAACAAAAAACAATTCATCATGGAGGAAGCTGGGAGCCAAATCTAGCTCCAAATATTTTTTGTTCACTGAGCGACAAGTGAAATGACCGGGCAGTCGACGAAAGTGTTGAAATATATTGCGAAGACTCGTGGGAAACCAGAGCGAGATTTATTCTGCTGGGAACAGACCCCTGGCACTCAGCCGGAAAGCGTACAACATATTACCGCACGACGTATCTAACGTACGTATAACTCGTATTTCGTGGCTGGAAAGTGCGTATGTCACGTGACGTGCCCAGGCCGCGGTGGTATTGTGGTCAGAGCACTTAATACCAAGAGTTATATTGGTTCGATTTTCGGCGAGATCGATGCACGTGGGAAAAATAACGGACGTTAGACGTGTTACATGGATGCGCAAAGACATTGGGACATTGCACTAGGTCCTAGTTTGCCTCTGTATTTTCTTAGTATTATATTATAATGTCATAATTCCAAAAACAAAACAAAAAAAATGTTTATGTATACATTTTCTCAACATTTCAGACACACGTCAAACTGCAGCCCAAACCGCTGGACCTAGAAACGTTAAATTTGTTGTGTGGGTTTTCTTAAGGTCAAATTGACGGTAGACGCGTATCTTAATTTCTTTAAATAATTTATCTAGAGTTACTTGAAAGTGTTTTAGCTGTATTATAAACGTTACAGAAAATTTTTGTTGACATGTGATTTTGGTGTGAGTGACGTTTGGTGCGAATAATGTGTAGACTCTCAACGGTACAGATTAAGAAAGGGTGTGAAAAATTTCACACACACGCGTGCGTCAATATATCAGTAGTTCAAAAAATGTATTAACAATATTTAGGCTGAATAAACTGACGAACGATTATTGCCACTAATGAACGTAATATCAGTAGTTGTTTGTGTATCGAATCGGTACCGCAACTATGCACGACTTATGGAGCGTAAAAAAACTTAAAACATACACGTAGAAAATATATTTTGTTAATTTTGAAAACTGTGCCATAACACGATTTGGAAGTATGTGTACCTTCAGGCACTGTAACAGAGAACTGTTCAAATTAATTCCAATCTTAAACAGTCGTAGTGAGACATACATTTGCCTCCTTTCAGTTGAAAAGTTCCCACCAAGGCGATCCGGGTTCGATTCCCGGCGGGGTTGGACCCCGGATTTTCGCATGTGGGAATCGTGCCGGACGATGCCGCTGGTCGGCTGGTTTTCTCGGGGATCTCCCGTTTTCCCCGCCCTTATCATTCCGGCACTGCTCCATATTCACATAATGTTACATCTCACCAGCGCTGAAGGCCTAGATGCTAGGCGCTGACCAAAATCTCTTTCTCACTCACTCACACAGTTGAAAAGTATGAAGACGCATTAGCTCGAAAAATGAGTTGATATAGTTATTAAACCATAATGTATAAATGTGTATATATTAGTTTATTTATTTATAGGATGTCAGTAAACATGTGTTGCGTAATACAAATTAATAAAGGTTGTACATGGCATGAAAAAAAAAATATTATTTCCTTATGATTCGCAGGTCTTCTTATACAAAACCAAAAGATGGTGAGGCGATATGGTCTTACGGCCCTTTAACAACGAGGTCTAAAGAGCCTATGAGGGTGATGTAAAGTGAAAGGACAATACAAAAGTCATGCCTGAGCCAGGATTTGAACCTAGGACCTCTCGCAACATAGACAGGCGCGTAACCGACTACACTACGGAAGCCGGCAAAAACGAAGAAAGGAGATAAACAGCGAGCAGGAGTAGTAGGCAGTCTGACACAGAAACGTGGCGACATCATGAAGGGTCAATATAAACGAAAGTGTATCAGTGTTTTTCACTTAGGTGTATTTATCATGTAGAGAAACATTACATCAGCTGCTTAAAATTCCTTTACTGCATGTGCGATGCATGGTCTGCAGCGCCTCAACGTGTTGTCTAACTCAAACATTGAAGATAGCAGGCGTGTTCTTTATGGCATGGAATGCTGCGTGAATCCTGGCCTCGAGTTGATGTCTGGAACTTACAGGAGTACACAGCCCAAAAAACTGAGCGAGTTGGTGCAGTGAGATGACCTCAGTAGAGTAGTCGGTTGTGCAACGGTTTACGGTACGTGAAGTACTGCGTTCGATTCCCAGGTCCGGATTTGCTTCATTATAATTTCTCAACATCAACTCAGGTCAAATTAAGTTTCTTGTCACTAAAGAGCGGGAATGGTAGTTTGGCACCGTGGCAAACATTTTCATTCAATTTAAAAATGGTAAGACACTGGACTTATATTCGGGAGGTCCAGAGTTCGATTCCTTGCCATCCAGATTTAGGATTTTCATGGTCTTCTTAAATAAATAGTTTACATGACCGATCATATCAACTTTGCATTCGAAATTGGTAGTGAATAGTTAAATATGTGTAACATTTTTGTGTGTGCGTTTTTACTGTATTGTTGATTGCTGTCATATTAAGTTGCTAATAAAGTAGCAGCGTACCAGTGTTATGAATTTATGTTAGCTGCATTTTTAATATGGTTAACGAGACAAAATTATATTTAGGAATGGTGTATTGTCCATCGTAAAGCTACTAATAAACCTAATTGGTCGGAAATCCGCTGATGATTTTACACGAGGTAATATGTAAACTGTATATATTTGCTTGATCGGTCTTTAAAACTGTCAGACTGCTGAGGACATTATTACCAAATTCTATGGTAGATGTACCATCAACATAATAATTGTATCATACTCTAGTCACATGTTTGTAAGTTATGGCATACGAATTAAAAACGTGTGACAGCCGCACATTTTCAAAATCAGCGTTTCGAACAACTGCAATTTTTTTCTCACAAAAATCATATTATTGTCTAAATGTCGTAGTAAATGCGGAAACGTAAAGGTAATGGTGAGAAATCAAACACATATGTACACACACGGTCAATAAAACGAAGACAACATAGTCGGGAACCCCTGACTTCCCCTTGTGAGAACGCCTGAACACGATAAGGCTGGTAGATATTTTATTCGCCTAAAATAATTACACGAACTGTGTACAGTTATGTAGACTAATGTTAAACAAATGTATGAACAATGACTATTATCTCATCCTTAAGCAAACTCGGTTTCCTTCCAGATATTCGATAATGAGCAAAACATTTAAAGCAAACAAGAAATGTATACACGTGAATAAACATATTTATACACGTGAATAAACATATTGCGTATTCTTTCTAATAAATTCCGTCTTTGAAGGAACTATTGATAAATTCATAAATGTGGATATTTCGTGACACGACTGATTCACAAGGAACCGTCTTGAAGTTGCAGTAAGACTAGCGGACGAATCAGTAAGGACTAATGTGCACCTGTTACTTCATTAGTATGAAGGTAATGGCGTTGCACTTAGCGCGCCGTTCGTGACAAATCTCTCAATTAAGTTCACTGCAGTACGTATGTAGGTCGGGCTATGCGACAATTTTTAAAAATATTTCCTATACTTTAATGGTTTATTGCAAATACCTATTAGAATCGTATTGTAAGCGCAAATTCATCGTACCTCTATCAGAGTTGACGTGCGTCGAATAATATTATTTTTCTTCTCATAAATAAAAAATTAAGTTTTCAAAATTTCTTCCTCACTATCTAATTTTTTAATTACAATTTTCACAAACTCAAACAGAATTGTATTAGTATGTGTTGGTTTTATTATATATCAGCGACTACAGTTATTATTCAGTGCTATTCTGCAACTATGTGGAAAACAAACTTATACATTGTGATCTTGGTATCCGAGCGACCTGTAGTATTTTGGTGCAGTTAGTGACATTTCCAGACTCCTGGAGTCCTCACGGGTCGCGCGAAACTAGTAAAACCCCTACATTTATGTATCTGTGATAAACCAAGATTTGCATTCTGCAAATCGGAATCAGTGAATATTCACTTATTATCAGAGGTTTTTCACTTATTCCGTATATAGCAGTTTCAACAAATCGAATCAATAAAAAACTGTGTTAATCAGTGAATATCCGTTCATTCCAATTCAAAGTGCAGACATTCCAAAAGCGAATCTGTGTATATTCCCTAATAACTATTTTTTTTCACTTATTCCTGACAGAGCCGTTTCTGCAAATTAAGTCAGTAAACATACACTGATAGTCAGGGAATGTTGTTTTATTCCAACTCAGTGCGCACACATTCCACAAGTAAATAAGTTAATTCTCTGATTACCAGCGGTTTTTCATTTATATGATCTGTTAAAATTGTTCAATTGGAGACCGGTGAAAATTTACCGGTATTCAATAAATCAAACGTGTGAATTGCCAACTTGTATCTAGTTTAATTTAGTAAGAACCGTTTCCAAAGATGATTGTTCTGAGGAATGAATTTTTCGTTCGCATATTTCTGACGACACTTTCCTGAAGAAGTGCGCAGGTGAACAGTACGCACATAGAGTGGATCTAAAGGTTACGTACTACTCAGTGGGTATGTCTTGAATCTGATGTGACGTAAGCGGAAGCATTTTATATCAAATAATTATATCCTTGTTTTCATGTCACAAAGTATAGTAAACAAGTTTATTTATTGCAAAATTGCATAATGTTCGTATGTCTCACACCAACGAAAATTATTTCGTATGGACTAAGGCCAAAATATGACATTTCCGTTAAAGTTGTATATTTAATATGAAGACAAATATTAGAAAACACGCATATAATAATACAATTAGTGCCTCTGAGCGAGACATTACAACTGTGGAAATAACATGCAACATATTAATGTACTTAATGACAATGAAGTCTAACAATATAATCGTGCAAAAACACGTAATGACCCTACAATTATAGCTTTTTTAAAATCAATAAAAGCATATATAAACATAATTTATGTTACGCAGGGTTCATAGTTGTACAACATAATGTATTACAAACATATTAAAGTACTGAATTGCACTTAGTTTGGATAATTTTCATGTTTACTCACTAGGCAGCTCTTACTAAAGACTAAAGATCACTCTATTCACATACTTCGCCATATCGTCATAATCCTTTTTTCTTTTATTTTTCTGATGGGCATATAAGCATTGGAAATGGGAGAGAAATCACTGTGACAAGAGAGCTAGTTGTAGGGTTGTAGGAGATCTTCATAATGGTGAAATAGTTAAACGGTTGCAACGACCTGTGAGATTTTCTTGCCATAGCCTTAGAGGTTCCTCTTCTGCTATCTTCAACATCTGTTCTGTTATTCACACTCAGTTATCTAGACTTTTTTGACATCTCTGGTAACCATGTCAAGAATAGTTTGGATGTAATGGAATTAACCATTACGTACTTCAACTGTGTAGGTCAATATACCTGAGACACTGGTTTTTTACCATCTCGTTCCACATGTAGAACGTTACGGTTACTTTCCCGAGATTGTTTGTAGGAATGTCATTATCACGACAATTGACGCTGATAGAACATGGACTAGTGTGTAAGTGTCGGGCAAAACAATATCTGATACAATTCTACACAGAGCACCACTACGTTTGTATTCTTATTTGCTATCTGTTTCATTAACCGTCGGTTTTTTTCTCCAGCTTGTCTCGAAGTTTCATTTTCCACGTATACCATCTATTGAAACAGGTAGTCACACTGACGATTCGTTACGAAGCGGTACCGTAGAGGTTGGATTCCTCGGCCTCGTCAAGATGGTCGTGGTATCTAACCTGGTTTAGTGTTTTGACTGATGAGGTATATACCACTGCCTTACCCCCCTCCCCCCCAACTTCTCTGGGATTGTAAAGTCACTGAACTGGCGTACTGTCTTCTCGCCGACATCTCGCCTCTGTTGCACATTAAGTAGTTACCCTGTCATTTTGTAACGTTATATTAAAGTTAAAGGTGTACTGTACACGCATAATCTTTCAAAAGATTCTGCGCGAAGATTTTCATACTTCAAAAGAAATACTTACAAAACACCCATTTTCGCCATTTTTGTCCGCAAGAAAATATGCTTTCATGAGTAGTGGTGAACCTGAAATGGGTATGCACGCGTGTAACATTCTTTAAATGATACTCCTAAGCAGACATCACTTATGCGTGTTGAGCAGTTTTCTAATAATTTTGTGCCTGCCGAAGTTCTGCAAGCTTCTTAGTGGCTTGGGCTGCCGGCCATCGTAACATCCAGATCCTCGTTCACACACGGTCAGCAGCACAATTGAATTAAATCTTTTATTATTAGTTTTATATTTGTACCAGCTATTTTTTTTTCAAATACATTAATTGTGACAAAATTTTGCTCTTTTGAATTTTTTTATGTATTACATTTTTGCATAACGACTTGTTAAAATCAAAATTTTCATGCCACTGTTTTAAGAGCACTAAAACCAACTGAAATAAGTAACACTGAGTAACTGTGTTGTAGGCTGCGTGGTATATTATGTAATAACCATAGCGGCAATCTATATATATATATATAAATGAAAGCTGACTGACTGACATATCAAACTGCAGCCCAAACCACTGGACCTAGAATCGTAAAATTTTTTGTGGGGGTTCCCCTCAGGTCGTAGGCGAGCACTAAGAAGGGATTTTTCGAAATTCGACCTCTAAGTGGGTGAAAAGGAGTGAAATGTTTTTTCGAAGAAACGTCGATATAGCTCGAACCCGACGGCCAATCGTCGTGATTTTTACTTTAATAGGACACTCGTAAAAATGCATATTAGACATTTTAAGGATTTTACGAAATTCAACATTTAAGGGGGTGAAAAGATCTTAAATGTGTTTCCAATCAACTATCGATATCTATCGAACCCTTCGGGAAAGAGAGTTGATATTCACTTCAAAATATTGCTTACGTAAATACCCAAAAAGAAGTTTTAGGTTTTTTTGAAATTCGACTCCCAGGCAGTAAAAAGGGGCAAAATGTGTTTTTTATGAATCGTCTATATCTTTAAAACACAATTGGCTAAGGTCAAGATTTTAACTTTAATTGGTTACTTTTACAAATGTCTATGACATGACTCAAAGACATTTCGAAATTCTTTATTTAAAGGGGTGAAAATACATGAAATGTGTTTTCGATTATCCTTCCATATCTATCGAATCAATCGAGATATCGAAGTACTCTTTGCTTTAAATTGGTGCTTTTGTAAATATTCCAAGTACCATTTAAAATATATTTTCTGAATTCGGCCCTAAACTGGTTAAAAAAGGGGTAATATGAGTTTTCGACTCACATTCTATATATATCGATCCCATAGCTTTTTATACAGCGACGTGATTTTTGTTTAGGATTGATGCTTACTCAAATACCTGAAAAGTAATTTCAGGAATTTTCGAAATTCGCCACCTAAGGACGTGAAAAGGGGTGAAAAGTGGTAAAAAGCGTATTCAATTAATCGTCGATATATCTTGAACTCAGCGGGCTAATGTTGTGTTTTTTACGTCCACGAGATACCAATGAAGTATTCTAAAACGTGATTTAAGGGTTTTTCGAAATTTACTCTCTTAGGTGGTGAAAAGACCTTGAATGTGTTTTAGATAAATCCTCGATATCTACCGAACCCGTCGAGACATTAAATTAATTTTTGCTTCAGGATGATGATTACAGAAATTATCGCAAAACAGTTTTCAGATTTTTCGAAATTCGATTTCTTAATACTGTGCAGGGGTGATATGTGTTTTTTTAGTGAATGATTTATTTTGATTCGACTGAACGGGCTAGCGATGTGATTTACACTTCAGTTGGATACTTATACAAATGCCTAGGATGTACATTTAAAATATTTCGAAATTCAACACCCAAAAGGGTGAAAAAGCACAAAATTTGTTTTCCATCAACCCACGATATCTATCTAACCAGTAGCGATATTGAGGTGTTGTTCGTGTCAGAGTGATGCTTACGTAAATATTTTTAAAAACATGTATGTATTTGTTTTTTCTTTGTAGGAAACGAGATTGTTAAGAATAAAACTAAGTTGGTCAATATTCAAGGCAGACGATCCGAAAAGCAGGAACGAGCAGCGAGAAGCAACCTATACAGCAGTTTCACTCTACAGTAACCTATCAAGACGTGGTGTTGTACAACCTCTATGAGCCTAGGACACAGATATTGTATTTATTTTTAATAAAATTTTATTTTCATGAATTATTTCGACGTTACGTGACGCAGTTGTTTGTTACTCAGGTCTAAATTCCGGCAGGTTCTGGGCTCGAATTCCGTTAAAAGCTACGTGCGAACGTTCAATTTTGACACACAATAACTACAAGGCAGATCGAATTAGTGCAATTTACATGTAGTTGTTTAAAAGGGATAAAATTGCAGTTCGCTTTACACTTAGGTTCCTCTACAACATCAGCTGACATATCGTCGGTATACTGCCATAAGTGATTAAGTCATTAATGTTATTTTGTTTAAAAACACTATTAAATTGTAGATATTAACAAAAATGTGGTACGTTTATATACTGTGACGCAACAGTACGAAATGACGAATATACTTAAAACTTGCGCAATTGTTCGTGAACAATACATACATATTCCTAGCATTTTTATCATTTTATCTCATTTTGACTGGGTCACTTTTGGCAGTAAAACGACGATATATCATCTAACTAATATTAAGTTTGCTGTGCCAAATACGTTTCCGTGAAACCTTTACCCACTGAAACTTTGTAATAGCAATAAAGTTCCAGTGAATATGTTGAAAATATGCAATTGAGGGCACCGTCACCAATGGATGTACACAGGGTAAATAAGATGTTTTTCATTCGATTCACCTCTTACCTTAGGTATCTGTAACCACCCCACAGCGTCAAATTAGCAGGGTCCAGGCGAAGTCGCCGTTAATGTCAGGGACAAATTTAAGACTGCTTTTCGCGTGGACAGCTATAGCTACTTATCCTGCTGCAGAACTAGCCGCTTGGACATTCTAACATTTGATGACTGAAGTACCAATCTTGAGTACAAATAGGTTCTTCAATTAAAGTAAATATTACCAGAAGTTGCGAATAATACTCGCGAGCAAAGCCGCGGGGGGCTGCTAGTATATAATATATATTTACTCTAAGGTAATCACCAAATGTTAAATATTTTTTATTTTTTCAAAAATTTTGAAATTTTGAAATTATAATTTTAAATTTGTATCGGACTTTCTGTTTTATATAGTCGACCTTGTATCCTATGACATCGTTATTCGGTGTAAATTATTTGTTTAGTAAGTCAATTGGTTTAAGTGTCGTTCTTAAAACCGTCATATGCAAAATTTGACTTTGACAAGCGATTAGGCAAAACTGTGTAGAATAATACATTCATAAGAGCTAAATTCAGTCACAATTTATGTCTTTAAAATACCTGGTATTAACATAAAAATAAAAAATGATGAAAATTGCTGTCTACGGTTCCGTTAGTCACAGCGCTGGAATAAAACTCGGAGTGATTGGCTTGTACCCCTATGTTAAATTGCCTTACAAGGACAGTACTGGTATGATTCCATCTGATATATTGGTCACATTGTAATATTACAGACTCGGTAGGACCCGAGTTCGAATTCCGGCTCCGGCCATCCTGATTTTAGTTTTCTATGATTTTCCGATATCTTTCCAAGAAAATGCTGGGACAGTTCCTTAAGAAAGGCCACGGGTGATTCCTCTTCCAATTCCTGTTATTGTGTAAGTTATGTGTATCACTCTCTAATGACTTTGCCATCGAGGAGACGTAAAGTCCACTCGTTTTTAAGCGTCACACAGATACGAGATCCAGTTCATCATTGCATTGTTAGAACTCGAGTTCATGTCTCCTCGCAGCACAAGTTAAGTCACGACAAACTTAGCCGACGAGGCTGTTTACATACACAGATCTTGAACTTACGGTATTTTCCTTCACGTTCATGCAATACTTTGATATACGGAATCTACCGACAATATACCACGAGTCAAACAGATGGATGCCAGCAGCTTCGTAGCATTGTATATTATGACGTGTGGAATAAAACCCAATAAGTAATTATAATTCCCTCGAAACATTATACTGACCGTTCACAAAGGCTTATCAACACACACACATTGGGGTTATATCGTACATATTTAGGAGCAAAAATGCCCTAGCTAAATGAAAATCGGTAGCTGCAACACTACGTTTTGTTTACAGCCAAGGTACTTTTTAAACGGGATGGCACAAATTCCGTGACGCTTTACGAGTGTGGTTTACCTCCAATTACTTGATAGTGTTTACTTCTACAAGGGTTATTATTTAACTCTCCATTATTCAAATTTTTAAACTACTCTGCAAATATTTGGAATAAGACCCACAAGTACATGACATGTATTGCTTTGAATGTGTTGAGGAATAATACCTGTGTAGTATGGTAACTCCACGTGAACAGCCAGTATAATATATTTTGCGTAAATTATCCTCATTCATCCGGTCTCGTTCGACACGTCGCAATATACACTGCTACGAAGCTGCTATCATCCATCTGCTTGATTCATGCTATAGTGTCTATATATTCCGTATACTAAAGTACTGCATATAAGTGAAGGAAACTGCTGTGAGTTCAAGACCATATGATAAATTTTCACAACGTATAATTCACAAAATTAGCGCTATTATGCCCTACAATACACGGATTTATTTCTAGTACGAGAAGGCGTACGCCGTAAATGTGTTGAATGCAGATTAGGAAGCTGCATTTGGGGCTGATTGTGTGATGTTTATCGTGTGTACTAAAATAAAACATTATCTAACGATATGAACAGCATTATTGTAAAAGGCGGATAAGGCACTGGCTTCAAATGTGTGAGGTACGAGCCAGTAATATTCCTTCAATAACTTATTTCGTCCAGTGCTTCGTCATCTGTAAGTCATTTCGTTCAAAAATTTTTGAGAGTACATATAAGTTCTTAAAATTCGATCTGTACAATAAACCTAATGACAGATGTAAATCGTCCCTACCCCGCAACCGCTAGTCTTATCTGTGACCATTCACATGTTACAAGTTTCCTACAATTCAAAAACTAGAAGGTGTTCAACTCATTGTACAATAAATATGTACTTGTGTACTAGGACACACTAAGCTGGTAAATGCACTCAGTACTGTGTATCACGTCTCAACCATAGTTAGCAAAACTGAAATAACGACAGTGCCTGAGTCGACTACTACAGCCAAGAGACACATGCTTGTCGCTCAGACGGTCCGATGAATGGACGAAGTGAGATGGAAGAAGAGCGGAATACTAGAGTAGATAAAACGGGATATCTCCGAGAAAATTAGCAGGGCCATGACTTTGTTCACCGAAATCCCTACAGGAGAACAATCGACGAACGGACGCTATTTTATTTCTTCAGACCACCGTTATTTATATATATACTTACTGCCAAAAAATGTTTTGGGCAAACTGTACATAAGGAGGCCAGTACTTGTCTTATTATCAGTGGAAAATTGTGAATTTTGCGTTATTTGTCAACAGGCTAAAATGCATATGGTAATAGTTGCCGTATCATTCGTTAATACCTTCCTTCAGGCCTGCCACACAAGCTGTCGACCAACAGCAGAAGCCAGATGAGTATACAGAGGCTTTGTTAAGGTGGGTTGTATCTTTTACAATCTCTGCGCCCAAAGGTGTAGTCGAATGTAATTGGTGTAGATGGATAAGAGTCGAAAGGTGTAAGAAGTGCAGAAAGTCCGCCTGAACGCCTTGGTGTAGATGAGGGTGAATTATTGTCATGGCGGTAAACGTAAATGCCTTTTGAGATATTTGGCTGTAGGCCAAGGTGAATGCAAATTATGGATGCGATGATGAACCTACTGTCCTAACATATTTTAACAAATCTGCACAATGTCTTGCATGAATTACGATTTTGAAAAAATTATAGTTTGGTCCTATAACCTCAATGCAGGTGTCCATTTCATTTTACATAACAGGCAATGTACTGAAAACTGAATGTCCACTTTTAAATTAATTGCATTAGTTTCACGAGTTGATTTCATAATGATGTTTACAATCAAAGTTGTGTAATACATAACCTAATAAACATTACTAAAAACAATAGCAATTACCTGAAATTCTCCTTTCTGATTCAAAACTGGAAAGGGCCAACAATTAAAAAACGCAGCTACTCGGAACACCTTTCGAAAATAGTGCCAACATCTGATTTTCAACTTCTACACCCAAACTACTCCACCTCTCAGAGGCGGTGTAAAGGTTGTAGCACTCGGATGAGGAAGTTGTAGTTACACCTTTAGACGACTGAAAATACGTTTCACTCGAAATCTTGTACGTAAATTTTAGTGCAATAATGCCACACAAACATCGTTGGAAACGAGACGGCACACACCTGAAGCATAGTAAAATTTCATGCTTCCAGAAATAGTTTATAGCGCTTGTGAGGTACCAAGCAGCCATTATAGGATAACAAAATAACAAAGGTACTATGATGCTTATAGTTCAAACTAGCAATGCGAAATTCGCCAAAAAAATAATATTAATTTTAAACATACTTAGAAACGATTGCTTGATGGACGCAAGAAAAACAAGTTATTTGTTAACAACATATTTACTTTCCCAGAATCCCTCTTCTCACGCGACATTGGTTTTCTTTATATATCTTGACTAGTATATAACCATCAATTGGATCACAGCTTCTATGCAACCTTCAGCGTCTAGATCCGAACGATAGGAAGTGTTCTATTCTTCCATTTCTTGCGCAAGAATTTCTCGCGCAAGGTTGGCATCTTGTACGAGTTTAGCACTTATTTTGCGTTGTGTGAATCCTTCTGACGAGGCCTCGGTACCTGCGCTTCTCAAACTGACAGAAAACCATTTTACATACTGCTTGCCTCATCTGGGAAAATAAAAACAGAATTCGGAAAAAAACGTAAAAAATCGGAACTGAACACATGCGTTGGACTTCTAAACGTAACTCCCCACAAATAAAATAAAACCAACATGGTTTCCAGTAATTTCCAAAGGAAAAAATAATAGTAAAGCACCGAGCACCTTTGAGTGGCTTGCATGAAGTGGTAAATATTGCATTACATACGCCGATAAACATTACTGTTGCCAATTCATCGAGAATGTATATCACAAGAACGCAGCCTATCAAGGCAAACACCTTTTGGTGACCCTCGAACTGCATGCAGCGTGTTCGGTGTTACGTTTTTTCTCATAGATCAGCAAACGTGCGTCCCCATTTCTTATCTAACAAAAGAAGACACACTTCATACTAGTTGTGAATTTGAGTTTTAAGTCTTCCATACACAATATAAGCCTTATTTTATGGCCTTCTAACTTGGCTTTTTCAGAGTTGTTTCTCAAGATATACAGGATGTCCATAAATGTTTACCCTGATTACAAAATATTATAACATTTGATTAGATACATATAACTAAGCCTGCATTTAAACACAACTGCGTAAACTCATAATGTTTCATACCATGGACATAATGCACTCAATAAACTTCTACATGTACACACCTGGTAGTAAGCAAAATATCCAACCGGTGTTCAATCTTATGCCACACATTCTGCAACAAACCTGGCGTGAGACCAGCAATAGCATCTCTGATGCGCTGTAGTAAGGTAACAGCATCGGGAACAGTTGTTTCGTACACACCATCTTTCACATACCTCCAAAGAAAGACGTCTAAGGGGGTAAAGTTCGGTGATAGAGGAGGCCATGTAGGCCTAATTGGTTCATCTCTGCCAATCCAACCATTTGTAAATGTTTTACTCAGATAGTGGCGAACATGAAGAGCCCAATAAGGGGGAGCGCCATCTTTCTGAAAGATGACAGCTGCTGCATTTCCTTTAGCTGAGGAATGGTAAAATTGATCAACCTGTCTGGGTACACATTTCCTGTAATAGTTTTTTTTTTCAGGAAGAAACATGGGCCAATCACTCGATCACACAATACCGCACACCACACATTAACTTTTTGACTGTCCTGAATGTGTACTCGTACTGCATGTGGGTTTTCTGAGCCCCAAATTCGGACATTTTGCCTGTTCACATATCCGCTGAGGTGAAAGGCACACGATTCAAGTAAACATTGTCCTCATCTACCCGCTGCAACATGTCGATAGCAAATTGTTCACGTCTTGAATGATCATCTGGCGGTAATGTATTAACAATTTGGATTTTGAACGAATACAATTTGAGATATTTGTGTACCACTTTAAGCACCGTGTTCCTTCGCACTTTAAGTTGGTGGGACGCCTGTCGAACGTATTTTTACGACCTGGTGAATGAGGTTTGAATCGCCTGCACAGTCTCGTCCAAAACGGATGGCCTGCCACTGCTTGTTCCCTTCTTAACGGGCCCCGTTGCCAAAAAGGTTTTCATCCATGCCTTGATTACTTTAACATCAGGTAGTGTCTTTCCATAACGAGTTCTGAACATTCGCTGCACACGAATCGATAATGTTTCTGCCAGCCACACGGCACACTTCGCTTTTTCCTGCAGGGAAGCCATTTCAACGTTTCAGCTCACTCAGCGCTTCTATCAGCGAATGTAGTGAACAGGGCATATCTGTGGAGAAACTTTATGAGATTACAAGTGTACCTGTGACAGAAACAAAGTTAGTACCAAAACTTTGATTATTATAACTAACTGAAATAACGGTAAACATTTATGTGCATCCTGTATGTACCAGATTCGTTCGAAACTGAGGTCTACTAGTACACTGCACTTTGCTACAGTGACGAGTTCAGTAAAGTGAAAGAGTCACCGCTTAATGTCCTGCAGTAAAACGTTACGGCGGGAACACTGCGCGAGCATTTACGTATTTTGGCGTAGAGGCGATATCACAATATCTGTGCCAACCGGCGTCGCTCGTAACGCCTTAACGATTTACGACTCACACACGGACACAGCCTTCACAACTTCACAAGTTGCAAAAATGCATAATTTTGTAATTGTGCGACGTAGTGCTAGTTTTATAGACGTTACTACATCTTCCACTTGTGAAATTTGTTTAGCTCTCATAGTATTCCCAAACTGGCATGTCAAAGTCTAAATTTGCAAGTTACGGGAACATAGGAATAACAAAAACCAACTAACTTACTCGAATGAATTAATTTGCACTGAAATTGCATATTATGGGTCATATGCTTAAAGCTTTGGAAACACCCACGAAGTCCCTTCGTACTTTTTTTAATTACAATAAATTAATAAAATTGTCGTTATTTTAAGTTTTTTTAATGCGATATATATATTAGCAGAATGAAATCTACAATATCTAACTCTAGTGCAAATTATTTCATCCGAAAAGCTCAAATTGCAGTTTGTTATTTCTGTGTTCCCCTTAACTTACAAATTTTAACTCTGAAATGCTTATATGTAGTCACAATTAACGTACATAAAACGAACACTACAACGCATCACACAAATATAAGATTACCCATTTTTGACATGTGAATGTCATTAAGGGTGCGTGATAGATAAATAAACGCTGAAAACATTAATTGATTTCTATTTTATTTTTTATGCCAATATTGACAAAATACTCAATGACAATCCTAGATAATGGTATTTGCCAACTTTATGAGTAAATATTTATCCTGAATTACTAATTCGTTACGCGTGATCTCTGGCGCCGCAGTTAAACGCGCAAGGTTCCGACGTCAGAGATTGTGCCTCAGAAGCTCGTAACACTGGTAACAATTTTGTTTAAAACGTTGGCTAAAACTATTGTCTAGGATTGCTATTTTTTAATATTCGTAAATTGGCTTCAAGGAACCTACAGTTGTAGATTAATGATTTTAGCGTTGAATTATGTACCATGCCCTTTTAAGGAGGTCGTGCTAGACAAGACTATGCTAGGAGCACTTGCAAGGTGGACGTGTGCCCTTGTTGCACCCAGCGCGGCGACGAGCTCTTCATTGAGCATCTCCAAGGCCGCACATCGCAACTGACCAGCCATTGTGTCGCCTCCCTACCACGGCGCTGCTGCGGTACTAACTTTCCTTTATCGACAACACGCCCATCTCGATATCCGTGCCACACACCCGCGACCGCATGTAGCTCGCTATAAATATCAAGTATCGCCTTTGTTGACGCCTATAGTAGTCTACAGATGTCCTGAGAATGGATGGAACTAATGTTGACAATGCCGAAGTTGTGCTTCTCGAATTCGAAGTATTTACTCTTGTTGATATCGCAGACAACGAGACTGAAAATTTCATCGTCGGTAAGACAAATATGTATAAGAAAAAAAATCATTGAATAATTTTGGAAATTTGCGTCCCCAACAGGTTAAACAACGATGTGGAACTAATGTAATGTATTGATGTAAATGTTTGTAGTATTTTGCCATTGCGAGATATCGAAATGCTGCATCATGACTTATGTGTAGCAAAACCAAGATTCTAAGGCCGTGTCTTAATTTAAAGAGTACTCTGTTGAGGGGCGCCTGAAAAGTATCCATTCAGAATAGCTACTATTCCGGACATTTTCCTCTCAACTTGCTTCTGTGAAATGCTGAATTGTTACTATTCACGAAATAGTACAATACTTATGGTTTTTTTAAACTTGAAAAGTATCCACTGTGTGAATAGTAACAATTCAGGCTTCTATAGCTACGATATTTCTGTTTAAAGAATCCTGAAAAGTGCCTACAGTGTGAATAGCTACCATTCCAGGTTATAAGCTGCTTCGTTACCACACGAAAAATCCGGAAAAGTATCCACTGCCTGAATTGTAACAATTCAGGCTTCTACAGCTACGATATTTCTGCTTAAAGAATCCTGAAAAGTGCCCACAATGTGAATAGCTACAATTCCTGATTATATACTGCTCTGTTACCGCACGAAAAAACCCGGAAAAGTATCCA
>PNEQ01070850.1:0-23446 GCA_003012365.1 Medauroidea extradentata
AATTAGCACTATGGTTCGACAGACATTATGTAACATTTCAATACTAGAGGACAAAATTCGCACTTAAATTGTGCATGCTTAGCCATGTTAATTTGAATTTCGCGGCCATGTTTCCAGTTCCTGCCGCTGGAGGCGCTGTAGTAGCGTGTCTCCCGTCTCGTCCATTGAAAACGGCCCGACTTTCCCATATTGTCCTCTATCATATTTGGTAAAATGTATTTATGAATCTCGACTAATATAACTCAAACAAAATGGCCTATCGCAGTGATTTTTACATAAATGCGACACTTATAAATAGCCATATTAGCCAACTTAAAGATTTTAGGAAATTCATTCGAGGTTGTGAAAATACCTCAAACCGATGGCCCAGTTCGGAAGGGAAACAACTCAAAATTCCCAGTTTTTAGTAAAATGCACATAGAAAGATTTCTGTTTCACCGAAAAATCTGTTAATTAACACATTAGGTAGGTGACAATTTGAAGTTAAAATAGAGAAGCTACTATTTAAGGAGTTAAAAATGTTTATAGTCTGCCTTTGCTAAAATTGTCACACTTTGAAGTAAAATTAATACAATGCCTAGCTCTCTACTGGCAATCAGAATAAAGTGCCATGTTATTAAAACAAATGCATTTTAGTGTTCTTCTTTTCAACTGAGTAGAGTGCACTTCTCTCTATGTGTAGGTGAGTCAAACTAAAAAATGCCATTGGAATGCGTTTTCGAATAATTATCTATAACTATAGAATCCTTCGGAATACATAATCTTTCGTTTCAAAATAATACTTGTAAATACCCAAAGAGAAGTTTTAAGAATTTTCGAAATTGGTCTCCCCAGGTATAAAAAATGAAAAAATGTGATTTTTCGACGGTACAATTCTAACCCAATGGGATATCGTCATGATTTTTACTTCAATTAATTGAGCATACCAGCCTCTAAGGTAGGACTTCAAGACTTATCGAAATTCATTAATTAAGAGGGTGTAAAGAAGTGAAATATGATTTCAATTATTCCTGTATATCTATCGAGATGATTCTTTATTACTCATCCCGTATATTGCATTGTTATCCATGTTAATAGCAACAAAAAAAGTACATGGAAATGGTTCCTTAATTCTTTAAGAATTTGACTCTGTAGATTGGTTTAAATATTAATCAAATTTGCGGAATCAGTGTGATAAAAACTGCCTATTTGTGTGAGAAATCGCGCTGAAATAAATTTGAAGTGTTGAAGCTAAGCTGTATTGTTTCTGCCACTAGATTCTGCATCCATGGAAAATATGAAAACGAGGATAAAATGGAAGTACTTTCCAAGTTCAGACTGCATGTAATATATGTACAGCTTTTTATCAAGTTGTTGGTGAAGAAGAAAATGAGTATAATATTTAATACATATACATTACTGAGAAAACATTTGTTATATACAATGAAATTAATTCTTCAGAAATTTCCTTGTAAACATGTTTTAATATTTAAAATAATATCTATAAACCCTAATATGTACATAAAATACACAAATAATTTTAATTCTTTCTAGTTTAAAATATAATGTCATGAGCAAATGCTCATAATTCTCTCCAGAAATTAGTTTGCTACTTTACAAACACATTTAAGACAGAACTAAATATATGACGAAGGAATTTCGACTGATGACACAGGATATTTGTATCACCTGAGTATTCTTCATACATAGTTAACATTTTGTAAGAAAATGTTTTATTAAGTTATACATTATCAGGCACATAATATTTCTTTTACCTCGCTGTCAAATCAGCACCAATATGGCAGTTCACTCAATCTTCTTAGCCATGAGTATGACACACGTGTGACTTATTCCAGGGAACACTTCCTTGCCATCGACCTTGTAGTCAGAGTATGTGACACGAGCCAGCTCCTCGTAGCCCTCTCTGATGGCCAACACCCGTGACTCTATGGCGGTGAAGGCAGTCACAGTTAACTTGACTCCTACAGCACGACCCACATCAAACCTGGCCTTCAGAAGCTCCTGGCCCAGTCCTTGACCTTGGAACTCCTTGGACACCGACAGTCCTGCCGCTGTGATGTACTCTTCCACGCCGTATTTCTCGAAAGGGTCTGCTAGGCTGTCTAAGTATTCCATAAATCCAGTGACCTTCTTCGATCTTTCACCTTTGAACTGCAAGCAAAAAATCTTAAATTAGTTTTCAAATGATTCCGAGGATCGGTTTTATTTTGTTCAATTAAAAGTATTCTCAGATTTTTGTGTTTGAATTTATTCATACATAAATTATATTAACCACAGTTTAATTTTTGTGTTTTAAGAATATTTTTTTTAAAAATCATTACATTGTTAGCATTACGGCTTTGAAATTCAAATTGAATAAATGTATCTTCTTCTGCAAAGTTAACGCAAATATTTCTTACGTTATATCCAGTATGTTTCGTACGAATAATATACGAAAATTATCATATAATACATATTAAAAACCACTATTGTTAACAATTAACCCTTCAGAATGGAGAAAATATTCCTGAATACTACACTATATTTAGGCTGATAACAATAAAAAAGTACAGCAAATAAATACTGACGGATATATTAACTTCATTGTTATGAACACTGTAGTCGTGCTACTCAGCCGTACACACCTGTCCTGCAGAAACAGATACCATTCCTGTGTATTTCTCTGGGTTACGACACAAGCATTGCGCGTTGATTATGTTCCAAATTAAGTGTCAGAAAAGTGTAAATGCAATATTGAATAAACAAACACAGCCAACTTGCTGTAAATATTATAAACTATAATTTACACATATTGTAATAATTCCTTCGTTCTTCTCATTAATTATGTAAAATTATGGAACAATATTTTTACGTTAAAATTATAAAGTGTAGTGAAATGTTCTTGGACCAACCTCGCACTTTCTTGCTTGTTTGTGACACGTTGTCAGGGTCATTATGTAATCAGCTCTAGGCTAGTTGTTGATTCTACCTACAGGTTTAGAGGTCTTATTAGTTACACCATATTTTGACTGTGATTCCATACAACCCTACTCCTGATGCGATACATAAGCCACCAGACATATCTGTAACACCGAGGTCTATGTCATTCCTACCTGTGTTGATAGAACAAGTATAATGCGCGGCAGTAAGGTTTCTATTGGGCTCTTCGTGGACAACGCCTGCTGGAGTAGGGCAGGTTTGCTTACTGGACCAGATTTTCTCGATGACAAAGTTATGTCAACGCACCTGCTAGCAATCCAGGGTTTTAAGCTTGTTATCATTCAAAGTAAGCCTAGATATAATTCAAACATTTATTAAACATTTTACTAGCTTCATCTAATGCAACAGATTTCTGGAATGTTATTTTATTTTCCAAGGTAATCAAGAGAATAAAATTAAAATTAATACACAGCACTAAACAGCATTACTTAAATACTAGCACATTTAACGCAACATAAAGTAAAATTACGAAGGTCCAGCAGCTCACTATTCCCCTTCACTTGTAGAAAATATTAGATTTGGGCTGTTATCGTCGATATTTTTAAAAACAGTGTGAAAAATTTTGCTTCAATGTGGTTTAAGACGTGCCAGTGTTTACATTTTATTTTAAAGCGACTTGGTAATTATTTCTGCTGACAGTACCTTACCCTGTTCTCCAGCCGAGATAGCTGATTTCATCGTGAAACCACTCTGATAACTTTTCGGAAGTTTGAAAACTTTACTCAGGTTTCTGAAGGAAGGCAGTGGTTGGCGCAGTGGCATAGGCGCCTCACACCAAGGCGATCCGCGTTTAGTTTCTGTCAGTGTCGAATTGATTTTCATGTTTGGAAGACGTCGACATTGATGTATCGGTTTTCTCGGGAATCTCTTGTTTTCCTCACTCTTTCATTAACCTCTTGTCAGATCTCACCAGCGCTGGAAATATCTGTTCTCCATTAAGTTATGTTTTAAGCGCCCCAAGTAGTAATTTCCCCCTCTACATGCTAACCTTGTGACTTTATAGAAACCGTATGGAGTTCTGCCAACAAAATCCCGACTTAACCCTAGGTGGTTCCAACTAGTCACAAGGGTAGGGTGGGTAGGACGAAATTTCAGCCTGAGATGTGTAAACAATAACCAGAGCAAAGTGTTCAAGCATCCAATAAGTCGCCCAAGTGGCTTCTCGCTCAAATATTGGTTACCCTTCTCTCGAGCAGAGTAACTCTTGTTGGCATACGAAACTGGCTAATTGGTGAGAAAATTACTTTAACAGCACACATAAAAACACAGCGAAGATAAATTGAAAGCAAATTGTAAAAAAAAATGTGAAAGACAGAAGTACGAAGTGAATATTAAATGTTTCATAAATGTATTAACGAGTTCGAAAATGTCTTGCAAAAATTTAGCAAAATATTTAACGAACGAATTAAATACACAGGGCCGGTTTCACCAACCTCTGTTAATCATTTAACATTTGTTAGAGACGATTAACAGAATATTTTACGTGTTAAATCTTCTATTAATTCTCTTTAACAAATGTTGAATGGTTAACAGAGTTTGGTAAAACTGGGTCATTGGCTTTATTTATTTACACCATCTTAAGATCTTGAACTACTTTCACACCTGGTGATCGGCAAGATCTGGTCACGTGACTGCGCGAACCTACCTTATCACTGACTTGTAACTAATTGTAACCGTCTCAGGTAGGATGTCCTCCGGGCCGCAACAACGTTCTATGGGAATGCAAAGCAATACTAGAAGCAGCATCGTCGCATCTGTAGGCAACCGGATTGGTGACATAAATGTATTTTACGCATGGTTATAATGAAGACACGCGTTTTCCATATCACAGACTTGTGTGAATATAAGATGCATTAAATCTCATCGCAGTGAATTTTTCAGTTTTTTGTCGTTAAGGGGTATGGAAAGGTACGATGTCGAGCGAGTGACTGGAACACTCAATCCTCAATATAATCTGAACTACTCATCAAATCTTGATGAGATTTTTTGCCGAGTAGATATTTTATCAGCTGACGTTTATATATATAACATTATGAGGTAGTATGCTTTACTTTCGTGTAAAAAATTAAAAACGGTTTTTAGAAAAATAAGGGCTTGAAACCACAAAATCTACAAAAATGAGAAACTGTAATTTTTATAATTTTTAATAAGATAATGTCTGGACCTCTATAATAACAGAATTTCAAAAATATTCGCGTTTTCATATGAAAATAATTTTAACATCCGTAAACCTATCGCGCAGAGATTTTCGGATAGTAAAATTATTTTCAAATTAAAACGCGAGTATATTTGAAATTCTGTTATTATAGAGGTCTACATTATCGTATTAAAAATTATAAAAATTACAGTTTCCCATTTTTGTAGATTTTGTGGTTTCAAGCCCTTATTTGTCTAAAAACAGTTTTTAATTTTTTACTCGAAAGTAAAGCATACTACCTCATAATGTTATATATATAAACGTCAGCTGATAAAATGTCTACTCGGCAAAAAATCTCATCGAAATTTGATGAGTAGTTCAGATGTTATTGAGGATTGAGTGTTCCAGTCACTCGCTCGACATCGTACCTTTCCATACCCCTTAACTTCTGTTTCAGTGGATTTATCAACATTTTTGGAAAAACATATTCAATTTTCTGAAATGTTTGCATTGTTAAAATCTTAATTGTTCTGTAACAAGGAATATATGACGAGAAAAAATAATTTTACTTCGCGACTACGGTGATTAAAAAAGTGACAGAAACCATACCTTATGGATTGAAATAAGTAAATGCAACGATTAATTTATTATGCCCTGCCAACGTGAAAAATGTAAAACACTATATCTATTCCCTGATTTATAAGAAAACCCCTTAAATCCAAGCTGAAAAAGATCAATCCCCCTTAATTCACAGTTTAGTTCATGTGTGTAAAAATACTGTCGGTGATCAACTATGTATATCGAAGCATGTAGAGCTTAGTATGTGGTTCGTAAGAAACATTGCACAGTATTCGGTGCGTATAAGAAACGACGCAAGATAAAACCGCCTGACAAAATGCGTCAATAAATGGTTATCGCTACAGCGAGAAAGACATTTTCAAGAAAGTATATGCATATGAAACCTTTCTTGTAAAATAACGATTAAAAGCATATGCGCACTTATTTCTCATTTTAGAAAACCTAAACTTTAATTAATGCGGCCATGCTAGAACATGTTTATGCTGTTACGATTACCAAGAGCCTCGCCTGGAGCGACGACGGCAGTGCAATCAGGTCAAGGGTTGCACAAGACAAGGGCCTCAACAATTCTCCCCACCTGCACTGAAGTGTGACAATATAATGCAATGTATCGGGGGAATCGGGGTCTGTCTCCTTCAAGCCTTCCAGCCGTCACCATCTTGTCAGGGTGGTCCTGGGTCGAGACCCATGACGTGCAGCCGTCCATCGATAGCCGACACAATCATCATCAGCCTCCGGCACATCATGTTACGGTGAGGTCTAAGGTGTACAAAGGGTCACCCATCATAGAGTAGAACATTAACGTAATTATCTAAACATCCGCTCCCCTCCTATCTAAATTATATAGTATAACCTTGTAGTATTTTGTAACTAAACCATGTAGAGTAAATCCACTGTAATTATATTAACACATTTTATTTAACCGTAATCCTCACCCTTAACTTAACAACTTAACTAGTTTCAGTATAAAGTTTCTACCTCCGACAATAGCCACGCAACAACTTTAAGGACGCGGATACCGCAATTTTCATCATCATTATTTTATTTTGTATTTGTACCAGATATTTTTTCTTGTTTTAGACAAAAAAAAGGTGACTAAATTTGGCTCTTATGAATTTTTTTTATCTATCATAGTTTTCGCGTAATGGCTTGTTAAAGGCATATTTTGCATGTTTCCGTTTTAACGACTACAACAGATATACCAAACTCAAAAAAATCACAGTGGATAAAGACATTGCAGGCTACAATGACATGCTCATAAAGTTAAAGAATAAACATTATTTGTATTTTAAAAAAAAAATATTGAACTTTTTAAATTTTTATTTCCAGTTTCAGCAAATTTTTAAAATTCAAATAACTTTTATTCTTAAATTTTATGAGCATGTCATTGTTACCTGCAATGTCTTTATCCACTGTGATTTTTTTTTTTTAGTTTGGTATATCAGTTGGTTTTAGTGTAGTCGTTAAAACGGAAACATGCAAAAATATGACTTTAACAAGCCATTACGCGAAAACTATGAGAGATAAAATAATTTCACAAGAGCCAAATTTAGTCACATTCTGTGTCTAAAATAAGAAAAAAAATTTCTGGTACAAATAAAAAATATAAAAATGGTGATGAAAATTGCGGTAGACCGCGCCCTTAAATCATGACAAAAACATTAGTTAAACAAACGTTTCACAACAATGAAAATGTTATTGTTTTATGTATATACTTAATAATATAATTGCTGGACGGTGCCTTTGATCGGCGGGTTTTCTCGGAGATCTACCGTTTCACCCGCCCTTTCATTCCAGCGCTGCTCTGAGCTAAAGACGTCAGTGTTAAGTGCTGACAAAAATATCTCACTCACACTCACTTAATAATATAAATGGGTAATCGAAATTGATACAGATTCTCTTGACCCAACATTGGCGCAACATTTGTACGAACCTACCTTCGAAAGGTTTATTATTATTTAACATTCTTTCTAGACAAAGTATGGAAGGTTAAAAAGAAACAGAAAAACACGGGATATTACTTAAATATAATTTACGAGGTAAATTAATATTTTGAAATGCCTTATAACTGAAGAAATTTACCAGTTTCTAATTTTAAAAACTCTTATATCCATGTAAGTGGACCAGTTTAGGCATAACCTTCTTAGTGCTGAATGTTTGTAACAGGCAGTATACAATTCATAAGGAAATTTGAAAATAAGAACAAAATGTGCACACGGAAACAGACTGGATATACCTTAGTTCTGTTTATATGTCAATAAAGTTAGTGTAGTGAAAGTTGCGCCGTGTGAAAATGACCACGGGCTTACTCATATCTATAAGTCAAAAGCAATATCGCTTTTATAACCCAATGAATACATTTTTTTCCTCTGAACTAAACCTCGTGAGATACGTATTTGATTGCGCAATTGAAGTGAAACGTTATTAATTATTATTCTTTACATTTGAAAAATTATAATAATTTTCCTTCACTGATGTTAGCATCGATAGAATTTAGGTTATTCAAATAACAACCAAATGTGTGTAAATCAACCAGGTGTTTGTTTGGTTTCACACTGTTGAGGCCAACTTAACATAATTATTAATTTATCTTACAGTTTTATATTAAACAATTCACACTTTTCTCAGGTTCTAGTGTTAATCTCTACACATTGTGTAAGTTAACTGGTTAGCTGCAAGTACGATAGACTATTAAGTAACTGAATTTAACGGTGTTCCAATTACTGTTTGTGGGACGGAGTAAAACGTAGAAAAACGTATAGACATCATAACAACCTCGGCTCAGTATGATGACTTGTTAAATATATTACCTAAAATTACCGAATTCTAAGCTGTAGGCTGGATACGTCTTAGTCTATGATAAAACGACTGACGAACAACGCGGGTCACTATCCTTGCCTTCACCGTGAAGTTATTAAGTATAGGGTTACGTAACGAATTCAAAATATTTTACTATCCAGTGCTTGTACAATACATACATACACCATGGAAAGTATTAGTGAGACGCTCAAACATTGACAATAAGTGACAGATCTGGAGTCTAAAATTTTAATGTAGAAAACTGTTTGCCACCAACACACCTAATTCCTAAGCCAAAACCTTTCAGATTCCCAAATTTGCGAATGAAGTAAAATCTTTCAATAGTCGCATAATTTAGTTTTCAAGAAAAAGTTTAATGCATTTATTGTTTTTATTAAAATCACATTATACACAATCTTATAACATAGGTACTATTTGATTTTTCATAATTTAACTAAACCCATGCTAAGCACTTTAAAAACGTGTTATGTGAAAGTCGTTATCTTAGAACGATTCCTTCGATTGGTTAGTATTGTACTAAACAGAACAGTTTCAATTGACATTCGCTCTTAATGGCGTATGACCATAAATACCGCTCAGTTCATAACGTAAACGTTGTTTCCAGTCAAACTAAAGAGATAAGAATTTTACACGAACCTTCATGTTACCTTAGCTTAGAAGCTCACCTCTCGTTTAATGTTCTTCTCGGCTCTGGTGTTGACCCCGAGAAGGTTTACCCCCGCTATCCTCGGTCGGGGACCGTCGTCCTCCAGGAAGGCGACAATGGATATCTTCTGCGCTAAGAACTCGATACGTACGTCTCGCAACTCCTTATCGCTAACCACATCATTGACGGCGTTTAGACTCTTTTCGAGTGGCTCGTTCTTCGAGAAGTGCTGCTCCATAAAGTCGATGACATCCTCTTCGCGGTCCTCCGGAACATCCTGGATGACGAAGGATGGTACCTTTCCATTTATTGGTTTCCTGCCGACAACACGTCTCCACACTCTAGGATGTGGCACAGAGTCAGGTCTCTTCCAGCTGGACATTGTCACGTCTCGCCCGGTGGACTCTTTGAAACTTTGTTTATTTGGAATTACTTGCCTGTAGAAAAATACAGGATGAAAGTAATTGATAAGCTAAGCCTTGCAGGTGTGATTCCTAATAAAAAATAAAGCAGACAATGTGTAGAACACTTGCAAGTCAAATGAGTATAAAAGAAGTTGAGTTCTTTCGAATCGAGTTTAAAATCAGTACATTGGCTAAAAAATTTGTGCACACTCTAAAATATTTGAACTTTTACAAGAAAAAGCCTTGGAAACCCAGGGTAGTTCTCTGTAAAACTACAAAGGGTTTTCTTCTAAGTAATATAAAGCCTATGTTCATAAATTTTCACCACATAACTTTGTTTTGTACTTGCAATAGGAAAAATTTAATTTGATTTATTTATTTTATCCTGATCATGAATGTAAACATAACTTATGTAACATATGACCAGATAAGAATTACGTATTTTATTTTTATTTCATTCTATGTATTAGCGACAGCTTTATATTACATAAATATATTTTGCTTGTGTTAAATCTATTAAAATTATTTTAGGTTGTGTAATGGCTGAGTTAGGGTATTTGCTTTGTGTTTATTGGAATAATAGTGCCAAGAGACTGGCTTAACTAGGATTTCCTATTTTAAAGTTATTCCTCTTGTAATTACTGCGTGCAAACATGTCAGTGGTTTGGCGGAGCAGCGAGGCGCAACAATGATAGTTCGAGAGACGAGCTTCGATTGGCTGAGAGAACAGACACTAATAAGTTTTTAACGAATGACTAATTTTGTTAATGGTTTCTTGGGTTGGATTGGCGTTCTTGGGTAGGGGAGACATGCAATGTCGCATGCTCTCGTTTAGATGATTTTAATTAGTGCAGAGAGAGAGAGAGAGAGAGAGAGAGAGAGAGAGAGGTGGTGAATATCAGCTGTTCGCATGGCGTGTGCATTGAACTGTAGCAATTCGGCACCAAGCAGCCCGTGTGCGGTTTTAGGAAATATGACACGAAGGAAACCATTGCCTTACGATATTACGAGAACATCTAGACTACGCAGCAACACGCTCATCGCAATGATGACTTCAGCTAAGTCTCGCCAACACGTATATACCTCGTAGTTTAAGCCTGTCTTTAGCCTCTGCAGCCGTCATACGCTTTTCGTTGTCTGATGATAGCGTTCGCACTCTGGAAACTATTTCACTCGAAGGCTATCCCTGGGTTAAGAAAATCATGCTTGCTACTGAGTTTTGCCGTGGCAATAACTAAATTAATAATTATTTTCTTGTGGGATAACTATATAAACTACTTAACCACGTTTGCTCTCATATTTCTTTATCAGACTGTGCGGTCTTACTTTTTCAAATTTATAATTATGGAAATTAAGAGTCAGCCAAGTATCATTAATTATTTCAAAGTCAATATTATTTACCGAGAGCATTCATGTTGTGGCACACTGAACAGCCGTCTTGCAAGTGTCGTTTTCGGAATTAACAAGAAATACATAATTTTTTTTGTGTTGTTGGACTGTAGTTTCTTCTGTGATTGGTTTAGTAGCTAAAAGTTCTGCATGCTAGAAATTATAGAATCACCAGCGAACTCATCCTGAACTTCATGTGGTAAGACATTATCTGGTGTTATCCTTATTCACACACTGAACCCTACACTTAATGAGCAGAGCTATTAATTCAAAATGTATTCCCTGAGATTCCGAATCAATGGTATGTCAAAGCTGGGATATTAAATATCGCAGTTGTGCATAACAATATTGCTTTTTGCATCACATAGTGTCATTACAGAGCGATTTGCATTACGTTGCACTTAAAAATAAGGCAAAACGAATTATTTTTGCTTTTAATTATTTTGATTAAAAGAATGTTTCACTTATGTTCTTCGTGATGCATTTCAGCACTTCGTCAACCTATTCCATGTTATTGGTTTGATTGCATTTTATACACTAAATTATTTCATTTTCTATATTTTGTAGAAAAAAGTTTGTATTAATACAAATATTGTTTTTAACATACTGTATACCCGAGGCCACAAAATATATGTAACAATATGTTTTCGAACGAACGCGTGATTTTAGATAACTTTTAAGTTTTCCTCGGTATTTTTAAAATAAAATTCTTCTATCTCAACAATTAAATAATTTTACATGGAAATCCTTGTACTTTTACAAAATTTTGTAAAAAAAACAAAGTTGTTCATGTAAATCATACAAAAGTTTTTGGCGTGTATATAAATTCGCTAATCTGAAGACCTCTAATCATATTAAACTTCTTCGCTGCCAAGTTTTGAACACCATATGTTTTATACATAATATTAGCAGTTTACCACAAGGAGCAAACTACACCTTGTTGTGAGCATATGGACATGGATGGTATACAACGTGAAAGAAACATTATTTGTTGGAGAACATTTGTCCGGAAAGAGCACCTTGAAATGGTGCAGGGACAAACGCAAGTGTGCAAATTTGAATAGCGTACAATCCGAGGCTACAGTCCTATGACTAAGAGGGTGCGTCATTGCACTGAAATCGAGTATCAGGTGATGATGAAGGGAGAAGTGAGGGCCACACACATGTGCCTACAGACAGAAACAACCTACAGGACGCTGTACAGCACAGTTGATGTTTGCTTACAGTTCGTTGGTGTGTTTCGTTTTGTATGATTAGTGCAGTGTTGACGGTTGACAGTTGAATGCGCTGGGTGTTATGATAAAGGACTTTGTGGAAATTAACGGCATGCCACAATTGACATTCACAGACATGACTGATAAGCATTTGGTGTATGGAGTGGCAAGAGGAAATGCAGCAGAAGCAGTCCGCATTTACCAAGAGCGCTATCCTAACATACATGTAGCAGACAGAATAACGTTCATAAGTACTGACCAGAAGCTGCGTAAGATTGGGGGTCTCATTCCACGAATGGTTGACGTCGGTGCCAGGCGACCTGTGAGAACGCCACGTTTCGAGAAAAATGTCCTGGAGCATGTGACCAAACACTCATCAATTATCCCTCAGACCATAGTGCACAACATGGACGTTAATCACAATACCATGTGGCAGTTTTTTGCACGAAGAACTGTTGCATCCTTACCAACGTCTACCAGTGCAGGCGTTGGAGCCAGCAGACTTCCCAAAACTAGTTTCGTTTTGTCGGTGGTTTATCGCACAGCAAACGGAAAACCCTCACTTCAGTGAAACAGCGTTGTAGTGCGGCGAGGCAATGTTTACACGTGACGGTATGTTTAACAACAGAAACAGCCACGTGTGGAGCGACGAGAATACGCACGCAACACACATCGCAGCACACCAACGCACAGTGTGTAATTTCGAGTATCTAGGTGGCAAAAAATCAAATCTCGGAAACCACTCGGCCTGTTTCTATCATTTTTGGCATGAAGTTTCTGTACACATAGTTGATAAAATTACGTACTTTTGACACAAAATACCCAATTACTTTTTTAAATCCTGATCATCAATAGCTTTGTACAAAAACTGTTGCGACAGACTCTGCTTGATCCATTCATCCAGGTGACGCCCAATACTTAAAATGGATGCAGAAGCATGTACATTTTGGTATATTTCCCCCCTTAATGTTTGCAGGTACCCACTAAGCAGAAACTTTCTTGAACTTAATCTCTAAGGGTGTTGAAAAACGCGACTTGACTGTTCGTATAAATAATAATGTATGTATGCATTTTCTTGGCTTGTGGGTGTGAGCCGCGTCTGAAGATTGTCTTGCGACGTTTCGGCAGTCGTTGCAAGACAATCTTCAGACGCGGCTCACACCCACAAGCCAAGAAAATGCAGACAACGGCCGCGAAAGCCTGCGATCTATTTTAATAATGTATGTATGTTTGTATTTTTTTTGGGGGGGGGGGGGCAAAACTTTATAGTGAGCCAGAACGGGGAACCAAAAAATTGGGGTCAGAAGTAGTTTTAGAAAAATAACTTTTATGGGGATTGTGCGTGTGCCCTCGAAATGTTCTGCTAAAAAATATTTGGGTTGTGTGAATTGGGGTGGGTGTGTTTGTAAAACGGGATAGAGGGTTACAACATGGTACACAAAAACTTAAGTACAAGCGCCCGCGAAAGTTTCTACCAAAATGTTTTTGCTCTTGGAGAGGGAAGCGGGGCTGCAAACCGAGGTAAAAAGTCATACTGGGTATCAACAATTTTAATGAAGAAACAAAAAAAGGGCGATGCCTTAAGAGGACACCCACTTACGCTATAACAAGAGTATATTAATATGTAAACGTATACAGTAATTTGACTATAAATAATAAATAAATGTTATTATGCTCCATTTAATATAAGTTTGGATAAGTCTGACAGCACCTTATTGGCAATAATTTACAATATTTTGTTATTTGTGTCACTACACAAGACAAACTTTGTAGTACAAATTCTGAAATGGACATCTCAGGTTAATTTTACAGCTAAAAATGTCTTGCAATGTGCAACAAATCACAAAATACTGAAAATTATTGCCAATAAGTAGAGACATGCAGAATTCGCGTTATTTTCTGACAGCTGATTAGACTCCAAGTGACTATAGGTTCGTTCGACGTCTCCCGCTGGCCGATATTGTCGTGACTTGCCGCGGAGAATGCTTACACGGTAGAGAGGCCAATCCCTGTAAAGACGTTATACACTTAAATAACGACACGTAAAAGTTTTGGCCAATTGAATAGCAGATTATGCTCTGTTATATATATAGGAAAATGAAGTTCAGTCTGCTACGAAATGATAACGCGAATTTTGCATATCTCTACCAATAAGTTGCTGTCACATTTATCCAAACTTACATGGAATGGAGTATACCAGCCAGAATTAACAGCGAGCAAAAATTTTATAATTTGATTATGCAAACATTAAATTTCAAAATTCTATGCTAGCGTAGCTACAGCACAAATACAATTTATTTATGTCAGTAATACAGTATGATATTCAGCAAAATTAAGAATGTTGGAAAGGAAGACAATTGTAATTTTCTTCAAATTCAGTCACGGGATAAATTATATCCCGCAAATTAAAATCTTTAAGGTTGATGATACGTCAGTTTACGACGTCATATTTTAATTTTTGTACCAGGCATTTTTTTCGTATTTTAGATTTAAATTGTGACTAAATATTGCTCTTATGAAATATTTTTTATCCCTCATAGTTTTGCGTAGTGACTCGTAAACGTCAAAATTTGTATTCCACGGTTTTGTGCACGCCACTGAAACCAACTGATAATCCAAACAGAAAAACTTTACAGTGCATAACGATGTATGCTACAACATCTCCTGTAAAAAAATTTGCTTTTAAATAATTTTTTAGTTTCTTATATTTTAATTTGCAAATATCAGAATTGTTTTTTTCAATACCAAAATATTTAATTTATTGCTTTTATATAGGAGACATTGTTGCCTACAACATCGTTATTCTCAGTATATATATTTTTAGTTTGGTATGTCGGTTTGTTTTAGTGGCGTGCACAAGACCGTAAAATGCAAACTTTTACGTTTACGAGTCATTACGCAAAAGCAATGAGAGAGAAAAAAATTTAACAAGAGGCACAATTTATGTCTAAAATGAGAAAAAAAATATCTAGTACAAATATAAAAATTAAAATATGACGTTGAAAAGTGATGTAGACTGCGCCCGTAGGGTTGAATATGTGGAAAAATTGCATAATTTTATATTTTCACGACATAGTGTTATTTTTACAGACCTTCTTACTTATGACTTCAATTTCCACTTATAAAATTTTTTCAGCTCTCACAGTCTTTCCATAGCAGCATGCCAAAGTCAGAATTCGCAAGTTGCGGGAATATGCTTAATATATATATATATATATATATATATATATATATATATATATATATATATATATATATATATATATATATATATATCCTAAGTGTCTTACTCGAACGAAATAGTTTACACTGAAATGAGACATTATGGACAACATGTTAAAATATTTAAAAAAAGCACAGCAGTCTTTTTTAATTACCACAAATGAATTAAATTTTCATACTGATTTTTTTTTTTAAGTATGAAAGAATTTCACTATATGTTTTTAAATAGTTTAGCATACTGCCCAGAATATCTCATTTCTGCGTAAGTTATTTCATTAGATTAAGACACTTAGTTTTTGTTATTACCGTGTTCCCTAACTTGCAAATTTTGACTTTGTCATGTCATTATGGGAAAATTACGAGAGTTAAAAAATTTTTACAAGTGAAAAATGTAGTCACAAGTAACGTTTGTAAAGCGATCACATGCTGTGCAGATAGAAACTTATGAAGTTTTGCCACGTGAACGCTTAAGGTTGAGAGACTTGCAAGCTCTTGCCGAAGTCGCAATTTTATGTTCTCCATTCGTACAAATAGAAAAAAACTAATCACAGAATTGAAATGATGTACAATAAAAATAACTCACTGAACTAAGCCTACTTTAGGCTATCTTTCTGAATATAATGAGAAACATTTAGTATTCGTGAAGCAATGCATTTTTGTAACTTTAGTACTAGTTCAACAGTTAAAAACACAAAATATTTTCTCTTTATATACGCAAAATTTTTTGAGTAGCTCAGTGAAATAATGGGAAACAGCAACAGGTTTCAGAGCATAATTTTGTACGTTAGAAATTTAGCTCGCAGTATATTCTGGAATTGAGGAGTTGGCATTAATAAAGGCTTCAGTGAGCTGTATTTCTTGTTCTGTAGTGTTCATAGGAGATACACACAAATTTTTATGCCGATATCTCAATTCGTCACCAACTTATGAATTTTTGTCTTGGCTTGGACTGGTTATAAATTATTGCTGTTTTATCTTAGACTGTGCGTATAGTAAAAATTATAAACTAGTGTAATGTAAGTAGGTACTAAATATTGATTGGTAGTAAGAGAAAATCATGTAAGTTAGACGAACAAATTTCTTCTAAATATATACCTGACATTATCTCGTATTGCCACTTCCTTACTAAGGCCTTTATTCCAGTCAACTCCTCAATTGTTTCTAATTTCATTTCCCGGAATAGTATAGTTCGTTAATGCCTCTTTATAAATAAAGTGGAGGATGTAAGTTGGTTTGATACAATTTAGCATTGTTCTTCACTGTCTGGTTTTGGTCAGAAGCCAGCCACAGTTCACTCAGCTTGGTGAGCGCCTCAGTAGGCGATATTGTTTTTCTTGCATGAAAATTATTTATGCTTGTTCCAGTTTTGTCACTTGTTTGAAGGAAACACACAATAGTTCTCAAATGATACGGTTATCTATTTATAGACATCCGATGACATCTTTAAGCAGCGAAATTTGTTTCTTTTGAATCTTTTCTTCTAGATGTAATTTAATAGGGCGTGGTACATAATTCAACGCTCAAAGCATTAATCTATAATTGTAGGTTTCTTGAAGCCAATTGACGAAAATTTAACAATAGCAATCCTAGACAATAGTTTTGGCCAACGTTTTAAACCAAATTGTATCGAGTGTTACGAACTTCTGAGGCACAATCTCTGGCGCCGGAACATCGTGAATTTAACTGCGGCGCAAGAGATCACGCGTAATGAATAAGTAATTCTGGATAAATATTTACTCATAAAGATGGCAAATACCATTATCTAGGATTGTCACTGAGTATTTTATGAATATTGGCTTCGAAAAAAGCGTAGAAATCAATTGATGTTTTCAGCGTTTATTTATCTACCACGCACTCTTAATGTTCCTCCTTTGTGAACTGTAGCTTGACTCTTCAAAATGTTTACGCGGACGTCCTCAAGTGCAAGTACTGGCAGTCAAATTTTGTGGTTTTGGCGTGAGTAAGAAACTTATTCGTACATTCTGTCTTGAAAGGCAATGCCTTGATTAAGACATGTTGCATACTTAAGAATTATTTTATTCCTACAGTATTTTTTCCTGTGAGTTCGGAAATTTGCACATAAATTACTTGCAGAATTTTATTTTACTTTGAAACTAAGTCATGACTGTCCTATACACCCAACTGTTCTATTCAAAGTCAAAAATGTAATCACTTAGCTGAGTTACATCACTAATATTGCTCAGATCGTACACTGCTCTCCGAGTGACAGAGTGCACAGTACCAGAAATAAGTTAATAACTTTTGTGTCTGCGCCTGGTTGAAGTATGTCTTTGCTTTGCTGTACACAGATATGCTTAAAGGATGACCATGCAAAGCCTCGTCGCGGAAGACGGCGGTGATACCTTTCAAAAGTCAACGGACATTCGCATAATTAAGTGGCGCGCTGTTAATACACACACCTCTCTTTAAACGCTTCAAATAAGTAACACACAACTTTTCGACCGTATCGTAAGCTAATATGAAATAGCACGCTTTCATATGCCATTTAAAAGTGTTTTGTTCAATATATGTGAACACCGACTGCTTCACTGTACGCCTTCAAATTGTTAACTGCGCACTCGCCTCACGGTATGTATTATATTATAACAGGAAAGTCAACTCCTGGTGGGTCAAATTCCAGGCAGAGGGACGTTTAACAACTTTATTTTCATGGGTTTTCTTAATAAGATTGATCAACAGCAATGCTTAAAAAACAGGAGTGAAAAATTCGATTTTTGGCCGGTTGGCTACTAAAATTACACACTGTGCAACGGCGGTCTAAATAAATGAATGGGCAAGAACTGTTCACAACAGTTTGATTTGGCCAGATGTCCTACCACGGCAACGGTAATAAGCACCTCAGTTTTCTGCAACAATTGAGATAGATTTTGGTCAGCGCTCAACATTGTGGTCTTGTAAGTATATTAACAAATGATGATAGAATCAGTGTAGGCTAGGTAAACAGAAACATGTTTTATTTAATTGCGCTGTTATTGTCTTTCTTTGCCATGGCATATAATGTGCGGTGATACTTTAAGTTTGAATTTATAATTCTGTTACATGTTAAACATAAATTGTACATTGAAAGGTTTCGTTATTTGTAACAGGCAATTATGTACAAGTTCTCTTACAAGGTTTTTAAAATCCATACTGTTTTACTGGAAAATTTTCCTGGAAGCAGTGCAGTTCTGTGAAGGGCCTCATTGGCACTCCTAATCAAAAATATATTTTTATATATATAATAAAATAGTGGTCTTGTAATTGAACAATATAGCGGTATTTGCAAGTCATACACTGGGGTAGAGGCGGCTTATGTCTCTGAGAGAAGGGGAAGTGTCGCCCCCGCATCATTGTGGCACTGCGGGCCGCTACAGTTGGAACCCCTCCCCCTACTTCTAGTAAGACGTCCTCTCCCTTCCCCCGAGGGCTGGGGGCTGGGAACACAGGACCGCCTCTACCACCAAATAGCCAATCAGGGCTGTGCCCAATAAGTTATTAAGTTATAATAATATGGGCAATTAGAGATAAGTAAGGGTAATTACGTATGTAATATTAAATGTAATCAAGGTATATTGTGTTAATTTAATTTGTTACCTAAGAAAATTAATGAAAATAAACGGTGACGCGGTCTGCAGCCGAGAGGTTGTTAACCGTGGGGCGTGGCCTAGCGATTGGAAGCTGCTGAGCTGATTGGTCAACGACTTTTAGCGCGGTAGAGCCGCGAGTTGCAGGAATTTTGGAAGTTTTTGGGACACTCTGCCGCGAGCCCCAGAAGAAGGCAGAGGTGATGTCGCAGGCCGGTGCCACCGGCGAGTGGTTTCAATCGTATCAGATAGCTTGATAATTAAACCTAGTAAGAGTTTTGTGAGCTATTATCACGCAGGCCACGCCTCGTATGTACGAATCGCTGCTACAGGCAAAGCACAAAAACCTATCCGCCCGAGTCTTGAACAAATTATTTTCCACTCCCGGAAGCCTGTAGCAGTTCCTAGCGATCAGTCCTGATGATGGCAATTATGGAGCTGAAGAATTAGTGCATGTTTCGCAGTTTAAAGTAGTGATATTTCGGCTTTCTACAAATGTAATACTACAAGGTATAGGTGATGACTTACGCAGTTAACATTATCATTCTGAGTAATTGGAACATTTTAGCAAGAACGTAATTAATGATCACGATTAACCGCCCTTAAAAATATTGCTTGTATCTATCCATCCTGATACTGCAATATTATTTTATTGATCTAAAAACAAAACACTTTATTCTTTATTTTTAGGTATCTAAAATACAAAAAAAAAAAAAACTGAGGCGTTAGGAAATTAAAATGCAATAAAGTGCTGAGCTGAACAGTTTGTGTACTAAATCGGTAATTATGCTTGAGTTATATAAATTCAAATGACTCAGTTTGCGTAGCTAAACTGCGTGTATTGGTAGGCTATATTTAATTTTAAAAAATACTATGAATAGTAGTAAACACTATTCTTTCAAGTGACCATGTAGTAATATTATCAGCGATAATTCACAAGCCATTAACTGTAAAATTATTTCATAGTGGTTAGAACCGAAACAGAACATTTGGTTTTAATCTTTTCAAATAATCCATAGTTGGTGTTTATACAGTTGACAGCATCGACTTTTGTAACGATATGAACCTGCTGCTACTATTTTCGAGAAATAATTTCATTACAACAGAAACATATTGATCATAAAGTGCACTGAACCATAATAAACACGCCTATATTTGCAGGAACAAGTAATATAAAGAGTGATACGGCAAAATCATGACATATTCGTAAGTATAAAATATTTTCTCGAAGTGATGCGATCTAAAATAGCTTGCGTATAACGTATGACTCACCTAGTATAGGTTATTGCCCAACTTGTAACTTCACGACACTGCTACTGAGTGAGTGCAGAAGCGATTATATACTGTGCTTTTAATGTGTGCTTATCTCCAGATAAACATTTTACATCAGATATGATACGTCAGAGACTCTCAAACTCGTGCGTAAAAAAATAAAGTATTGGAAACTCATGTCGGTGAATTTGCAATCCCATAGTTTTCAGTAGTATGCATGAATACAATTTGATAGGCAACTATAATATATCTAACCTATCAGTGGTCTGAATATACAATAATTACTCGTGAAATATAAGAACATGGCTTTTGAAGTTGGGGGAGTAAAGAAAAATCATGATATAAAAAATTATAAGGTTGTCATTATGGCCGAATATTTTGAATAAATTTGCAGAAACATTACTTGTTACAATGCATGTTTGCATTTATGTTTCATACGATGTCGTATACCTGTGTTATGACAGCGTAAAGAGTGTGCAGGTGAGATTGAGTTTGTATGTGTAGAAAGTGAAGACAGAATATGAGAAGGATAAGTAGTAGGATTAGCAGTAAGACGTTGAGAATAAAGAGGAAGATACGGAGGATGAAGTGGAGAAAGAAGAACATTAGGTGATAGCACTTGTGTTGCTAGTGGCTATTACCGAGATGAATATATTTTTTATAATATATTATGGGTATAATTGGTAGGCCTGATATAATATTATACATTGTTCGGTATGCATTGTCTAGTTTAGGTTGTAAGAACTAAATGTTTGTATCGCTAATATTTGGTTGGTATAAACGGTTTGGTTAATGTAATAATTCGTCGCAGATATACTTTACAAATAAATTGAAAATTATCTGAAATGCCTCTGAGAAAAGTTAGTATACTCAGATCCATGCGAAGTAATTTAGAATGGTTCGAGATTTACAATATTTGAATAAAATTTACAGAAAGAGGACATTAGTAACTGCCTAACAAAATTAACTCCTTGTCAGAAATTTAACCACATTTACTAAAGACTTTTACGGTACACGTATGCATATATAACTTAAAAATTGAAAATAAGGGAAAAATCGGCCTTACCTGTACTCTACATATCTCATAAGTATGTGTGAGTATATATATATATATATATATATATATATATATATATATATATATATATATATATACACATACATACACACACACATATATATATAATACACACACACTACCAGCTGCTACCCGCGACTTCGTACACGAGGTTTTCACTGTAGTAATATTTTTGAGAAATGCTAAATGGTGCATAATGATGTTTGGGGTCATTAATGCACTTTTAGAAACATTCTGAAACGGAAAATTGTTTCATAACATTTTTCGGTTATCCAACTCTACCGCTGTACCTCGTATTGCCTCCCACTCCCTCCAAAAATTAGGTTTGTTTGGCAGACTCCTTCGCGGATTTACGAACAGAAACTCACCGAGATTTTTCCTTACTAATTTTTCTGTTATCCCGTTCTGCCACTCTTCCTCATTTTGCCATGACTCACCCCAACCCCCCTCCCGCCCTGACAACATTTATTTTTGCAGAAATATTCTCTGTTGCACGCACAACTCACCGAAATTTCTTCGCAGTCGGGTGACTGGTCTAGGACCGCATGGAAGACAAACAAAAACAAACATTTATTTTAAAAATATAGGCTAACATTGCACCCGTGGCATAGCCCACGTGTATCACTTGTTACAACAAATATTTACTTCAATCGAGAAACCTCTTTGTTTGCCAGTTTAGTATCTCGATTATCAAGTGTTAGGATAACCAAGCTGCAAGTTGAGCTTACTCTACAGCTGGCCATGTCAACAACTATACTATGTATATCCCTGCCACACTAAACAATTGTCCGGGACTAATTTATAATCATAGCAAATCTTACCTTGAATATGAGAGAGTATTAGGATGATATAAGTATACGTGGTATGCTTCCTTATTTACCTCGAGCACAATCAGTAATGACTGTGTCCTAAATAAGTTCTGTCGAAAGTCAATTAAATATGAATTAAATATTAAATCACTGGACACACAGACTGTACAATAACACGTAACGATACAACTGCAGAATGTTAACCTCTCTGTTAGTTATATCACTGCTGTTGTAGGCAGACTTGCTTTTTCGGATCGTCTGCTTTGAAAGGTTTACAAAGACTGTGTGCCCCTTTGGTAATTGAGGGTTATTTAATCTATATAAAAACTGATATAATTATTATTCGTATTTGCACGCCCATCACGCTGAAGAAAGTAACATCTCGGCATCTTTCAAATGGTTAGGTAGATATCATGGGGTAACCGAAAACAAATTTTACACATTTTCACCAATTTAGTGATACATTTTTGCAAAATCTTACCATCACGTGTTAAACATTTGCATAAGATTCTAATGAGCGGCGGATCCAGCTGTAAGATTTATTGGGCGAAGCATTTCTTAAAAAGTAGATATACCCACATCCCAAGTCTAAAAAGGGTGTCTGAGAGCGCTCCCACGGAAAAATTTGTATTTAAGGTGAATAATAGAGTTATTTAAGGCTTTTCCTAAACAAAAAATTGAATATACCACTTACAAAATGATTAATACTTGTATTTTAAGGATAAACTTTACATACAAGGTCAAATTAAGGCCACTGTATTAAATTGAAATAAAAGTTCTGACGATAACGCATAGAGTCAAATCTAAATCAGCGGTTATTTTTATATATATATATATATTATCCCTGCAAAGCCCTGAGAGTTCGAATTTAGATAAGTCCGGAAGTCTGTTTACGGGCATTTACGCATTTATCATCATAAATCAAATAGCAACTCTATAACTCGACAGGTTTGATGGCAATCAAGGACTTATCTAAAACACGTTCCATGTCTTTCTAACCCATTTAGGGTTACAATTTTGAAGGAAAAAAACAGTTAAGGCTATTGTGTGAGCGTCACATTTAAGTTGAAATCGTGCCTGTAGGCAGTTGGATTCGAGATATATAGACGATTAATCGAAAACAACTTTGATCCCGTTCCATTACTTTTCACCCCCTTGGGTGTCAAATTTCAAAAAAAAAAAAAAAAAAAAAAAAAAAAAAAAAAAAAAAAAAAAAAAAAAAAAAAAAAAAAAAAAAAAAAAAAAAAAAAAAAAAAAAAAAAAAAAAAAAAAAAAAAAAAAAAAAAAAAAAAAAAAAAAAAAAAAAAAAAAAA